>JAULKM010112552.1:0-22663 GCA_032355605.1 Rubia tinctorum
AAGAAGTTCTAATTCCATGTTCTTGGATTTTCATGCCAAAGGTGAGAAGAAATTATACACTTTCCTAACACTTCTAGCACTTAATCATACAAACATTTCATATTCTCAAACAACCCACAACATAAATGAAGTAAACAACATAAATGGCACAAAAAATACTTCACAATAAATACTTCACAATAAATACTTCACAACAAATGATCATGAAAGAGTGAAATAGAGTCTTACTACATAGGTTTGGAAGCTTCAATCAATTGCTCCCAAGTGATAACTAGACTAGATAATTGAAACCCATAACAAATCTACAAGAATTCATGGAAGAAATGAAAAAACTAAGAAAAAGTGATGAAAAACTAGGGTTTTGAGGCCCAAAGTCGGTCTTGGACAAATGGGGAAGAAGGGGCGCTATTTATAGGCAAATTTGGTCAAGAAAAGTCAAAAAGTGTAGCAAGGGTGCGCGGGGTGCGCGCACGGGCTGAAGTGCCCAGTTGGGCCAGCACGAAACCCCCCCAGCGTGCGGTCATGCGCACGAAGGGGCTGGTTGCGCATTATGGTGTTGAGGGGTGTTTCCCCCTTGAGTTTTGGGTGAGCGGATGTGCGCCCTAGTTAGTGGGCCGCGCGCCCGTCGGTCCCTCTTTTCTTCAACTTTTTTGCATTGCTACGGATGAACTGCTGATTCGATTTGGGAGTTCTTGTAATCGATTTTATAGTGCTCGAGAAGAGTAATCAAATGGTACTATCATTGGAGGCTATTTCATCTCAGATATTTCTAAGAACTTGGTCCAAACTTTTGGGTCACAATTCATCCACTTCTTTGTCTTCCTTCTTCGACTCTTCTATCTTCTACCACGTTTTAACTCGTAACTTTCAATATTCTACCATCCTTGCACATGGCCTTCACTAAAACACTCTGAAGTGCTTACAAGCAATCTACAAATTAATTTCACAAAAAGGAATCTAGATGCTCGTGAGGACAAAAAATCTATTAGACTAAAAATAGGATACAAAATGAAGGATTTAGATATGAAAACCGAAAACGGTCATCTAAACCACTTATGATGTAAACCTACCAAAATCTAGCAATCTTCCAACAAAAAGATAACAAAAGAGATGTTAAATGATTCGTAAAATACATGCATTTGACGTCTCATCATGGAACTCCGTAGAATTGATCGCCAGGTTGCTATATGGTTCCAGAATAAAAAGGGCATATTAAAGACTAGGCAGATTGAGCAAGAATGCAACCTCATTAAAGCTAGTTATGATGATCTTCCCTCCAAATTTGATGCCTTGAAGAAGAATAACCACTCCCGGCAACTCCAGATCTGTACATATATGCACATTTTATACGTCTGTTATTGATCCCATACCTACGATAGTTAAACAAACATTTCCAAGACAAACAGGTGCAAAGAGTTAGGAAGATCGGTGAAGAATCTAGCATAATTAGCAATGATTCGACAACACGAGATTATGTCGCAAAGAGTGATTACCTGGAAAAATTCCACGTTTGGAATCAGGTAACACAAGCAATAGATGGTTGCTTTAGTTTCTGGCCTGATGATCCTCTCCAACATTAAAGCTGCCCCTCAAAGTGCTGTTGGGAGCTATAAAACATCGTCAGTAAGGATATCAGGAACTATAGTATTAAATCATTGTTAGCAAAGACAAAAACAAGGTAAAGAATCATCAAACTGACATCAAACCTAATACAAGACCATTGGCTCAAAGAGAGATTATATATCTTGACGAATGAAATCTTATCAAAGGAATAAAGAAGACAACTATTGATACACTAGCATAAGTTCTTCTCCCCAATTTGGATCTGTTGTGGTTAATCAAACTGATTACCATGACTATAGAAAATAGAATCAGTGACCATGAGAAATAATATAGCAAACTGAAAGCATGATTACAATACATAAGTGTAAAGTAGTTATAGTACATAAGTTAGAGAACTCCAATACCCCGAGTTTACTAACGAAAGTTCAAAATGAAAATTCTATTCACAAACTATAGATTGCAAAAACAGAGATGGTTACATTTTAGAACATACTAATCAGCCATCAAAACCTCAAAATCCTTATAAAAAACAATTTCGAATCGAATCGGTGAAAGAAAACCCTAATTGAGGAACACTAGTAAATACAAACTACAAACCCATGAAATTGAAACAAACCTGATTTAAATCATCACCAAATTGGATCGGATTAATCGAACACCTATTTGACTCCATCACAAAGAACGCCGCGTCAAAATTTTGGATGGTAGTTTGAAGCCGGAATAAATGAGGACGATGAGGATATGGGAATAAGCAATGCAATAGTATGCAAATTTTGGCCCGATCCGACTGAGAATTCTTTTTAACCAAATCAGGATCCGCGAATTTGCCAAATTAATTTGCTTTAATATTATATTTTGTCCTTAAATCTGAATCGTTGATGTAATTAAATCAATGGTTAGGATGTGTTCTCACATAAGTGGGTGTTCTCACATAAGATAAGTGTTGTCACATGATTCAAACTCTATACAATATATATCACTTAAGAAAATCCAAAGAGACACATAACTGAAATTTAAAAAATGTTCAATTTTTTTATACATTGATAGAGTACTTTTGATATCAAGATGTATACATATTATTTATTTATACTTGATAAAATCTTCTTTTAGACCGACTATCTATTAAATGAGGACATTTTATAATTAGTGAGACTAATAAGGTCATTTGATATTTACTTTTATGTATTGTAATGAGATACATATAATTATGATAACCTTTTAAAATGAATTTCAACATATAAATAATTACTTTTTAAATTTTTTAGATAAAACATAATAGAATATTAAATGTATTAGAATCAGTTTAAAAAAGGAATACCCTTTTCTGATTGGTTTTGTACATATCATTTTCCATATCTGATTCTACCTTGTATACCCTTTGTACTCACTATATATGAATACACACAGCCACAAATATTTGTGGGTTTATCAGTCGGGTCTCATTAAATACTCCTAGCTTTTTTATCTCTTTTCCCAAACTTTTCAAAAATCTTCTCCACCTTTTAACAATCACCGGCACCGGCTGCCGCCGCCTTCCACCGCCATCCGACCTCCAGTCAACCTTCTTCTCCGCTCGGCTTTCTCACCATCGATAATAGAAGTTGGCCCATTCTTCGTTCATCTCTATTGTTTTCAGCGAACTCTTCACTTGTTTTTCGTCATCGTCGTTAAACCACTGCCAAGTTCCTCTTTCCATTGGTTCTCAGCATGTTCTTGCTCGCCGTTTGTCATTCATTCGTCTAATCAAGCTACCTCTGGTTAACCAGCTTCTTCCGATCAGATCTAGGCGTCTTCCAGTTTCTAAAATTTGCACCAGGCGCGTGTCATCCACGCCCATTTTTCTCCCAAACGCACCCTCCACTTACAGCGCGTGTCAGTCACGCATGAAGCTTCCAGCACCTCAACCTTTGGAGAATGAATCCACGCTCAAAAGCCTTTCGAGCATCAGCCTCTCGCACTAAAACTCATTTTGTCGCGAGACATTTCTTTTCTTGCGATATGGATGATTTCTCGTGAGTTTTTCAGCTTCTCGCAGGTTCTTATTGCCTCATGTCCAGCCAACAACTCGTCAACGTCTAGTCCTCACCCAGTCAGCAGCGACTTAAAAAAGATTGGTTTTCTTTTTTATTATGGTTCATTTTGATCAACCACAGTGCCAATGGTGTCACATTTTGGGTCATGTTGCTTCTTCTTTCTCTAATTGCTAGGTGAATGGTACCAGTTGCAGTCCAGTGGTGTAAGAAATTTGGTCACTCTGCCTCGTCATGTCCTCACCTGGTCTCTAAGAAATCTTCTTCTGGCTCTTTACCGCATGTTCGCTGGATAGCTAATTATGGCCCGACCAAATACATTACTTCCTCTCAATCCGCTCTTGATCGCATGACTCCTTATTCTGGTAACTGATGTGTTATTTTTGGAAATGGTTCTACTCTCAACATTACTCATGTTGGTCATTCTCAAGTCTATGATTCATTATCTTTGTCTGATGTTTTGGTGGTTCCACAAATTACTAAAAAATTACTCCCAATTAGAAAGTTGACTCGGGATATGAATGTTGTTATTTACTTTGATGATTCTTCTTTCACTATTTTAAACAAGTTTACCAGTGATGTGATTGGCAAAGGCTATCGTGATGGTGGATTATATATTTTGGATTACGATGGTGCTGCTTTATCCGCTTTTGTTGCATTGAGTGCTTATAAAGCATCTTTTAAACTTTGGTATAGTAGATTGGGTCATGATCCTCACAACATTATTTCTTGTTTGAGCAAATCTAGATGTTTCTCGGGCCTAAGCCTCATTTATGTCCCTCTTGTGAGATGACTAAAGACAAGATTCTTTCTTTTTGTGATAATTTAAAATGCACACCACGTATAATTAATTTAATTGATTGTTATCTTTGGGGACCATTACCTGTTGTCTCTCGAGTTGGATACTCTTATTATGTCATTTTTGTTGATGTTTTTTCTCGGTTTACTTGATTATATCCTCTACGACGAAAGTTTGATTTTGTAGAGGCTTACATGCAATTTGAAGTTTTAGTTGAGAACCAGTTTTCTAGCACCATTAAAGTATTTCAGAGTGATGGTGGAACCGAGTTTGTGAATCATTGCATGCAAACTCATTTTTGCGTCTAAAGGCATTCATCATCAATTTTCTTGTCCTTGCACTCTTGAGCAAAATGGTTGTGCAGAGAGGAAGCATCGACATATTACCGAGACAGGTTTATCGATGCTCTTTCATTCTGGCATTCATCATGCATTTTGGTATAATGCATTTTCGACAACAGTCTACATCATCAGCATACTGCCAACTCCGATTTAATCTGGCCAATCTCCACTCTGTTAGTTTTGGTACTATGCATGACAACTCCAATTTTCATCCATTTGACTGTCGAGTTTTTCCATGATTGACGCCCTATGTTGTGCATAAACTAGCCCGTCGAAGTATGCCTTGTATATTTTTGGGTTACAATTCACAGTACAAGGGCTATTGATGTCTTGATCATCTCATGAAGAAGGGCTACATCACTCGTTATGTTCAATTTGATGAGTTATTTTTTCCAGCTACCCGTACTGACACTGTTACAGATTTATCATCACTGGATGTTTCAGCTTTTTTAGAGCCTTCGCTAGTTTCTTTGGAGTTGTTTGATCCATCTTCTTCTTCGGAACCACCCATTATTTTAAAATTTTAAAATTTTAGATTTCACCGGAAGCTCAGAGTTCTTCAAGAAAGTGTGTTTATCTGCCACAGGGTGACTAGCAGCATAATCGACAATAGCCAGTGCCACCAGCTCAACGGCCAACTCATCCGCCACCAATTCACTCGGCAGTCATTCCAGCCTCGCGTCGTCATCACGCGCCACCAACATCGACGGCTCTTTTGGCAAGTCCCTTTACCCCAGTGCCGCAATTGACGCCTGCCTTGAGTGATGCGCCCGACTCCTCGGGATCTGAGCTATCTCTGACTGCGGGTCCCTCTTCCATACATCCGATGGCTACTCATTCACGCACTGGTTCATTACGGTACAAGAATTTCTCTGATTATGATATTTCTGGTTTACTGAGTTCTTTGTTTGCAAAGACCAAGCCTCGTAGTCATGGCTCTACTGTCAAGGATCCTAAATGAGTTGCTGCTATGGATTCAGAGATGGCTGCTCTTCGCGCTCAACATACATTGGAATTGATTCCGCGTCCTCAACATGTAAATGTTCTTGGCTCAAAATGGGTGTATAGTTTAAAATACAAGTCTGATGGTTCTCTTGGCCGGTACAAAGCCAGGTTAGTTGCTCAAGGTTTTTCACAATTACCTGGTTTTAATTATGATCATACATTTAGTCCAGAGGTGAAAGCATCTATTATTTGTATTGTTTTATCTCTTCTTGTCACTAGAAATTAGCCTTTACGACAGCTTGATGTCAAGAATACATTTTTAAAGGGTGTTCTTGAGTCCCCAGTTTATATGGAGCAGCCTGCTGGTTACAAAGACCCGGTGCATCCTTATTATGTATGTTGTTTGCGCCAGGCCATTTGTGGGTTGAAACAAGCTCATCGTGCTTGGTTTCAATGTTTCAGTTCTTTTTTGGTTGGCCTGGGTTTTGTGTGTAGTTCTGCATATACCTCCTTATTTATGTTTTCCCAAGGTGCCTCTTTTCTCTGTCTGCTGGTTTATGTTGATGACATTATTCTCACTAGGAATAATGTTCATCTCATCCGGAATTTTATTGATCGGGTTAATCAGAAATTCAAGATTACCGATCTTGGCACTTTACAGTATTTTTTGGGAATGAAGATTGTTCGTACTTCCGATGGCTTATTCCTTGGACAGGCCAGATATGCCAAGGACATTTTGTTGCACGCTGGAATACAATATTTGACGTCTATTTCTATTCCTTTTGTAGCATTTTCGCATCTTTCAAGCTCTTCTGGTAAGCCACTCAGAAATCCAACACTTTATCGCTCTTTGGTTGGTGCACTACAGTATTTGTCCATTACGCATCCTGAAATTTCTTAAGTTGTGAACACGGTTAGTCAGTATATGCAGGCTCCTACTAATGACCATTATCAAGCTGTTACTCGAATTCCTCATTATGTCTGTGGCACTATGCACTATGGTATTTAGTTTCTCAAGAATTCATCCGCTTTACTAGTTTCGGGTTATTCTGATGCTGATTGGACTCGTTACTGAGACTCGTAGGTCTACTTATGGTTATGCCATTTTTCTTGGTGGCAACATGGTTTCATGGATGTGTCTCGTTCAAGTTCAGAATCAGAATACCGGGTTATGGTCAATACTTCTGCGGAACTAGCATGGTTGATGAATTTACTTTCGGATTTGCGCGTTTATTCACGCGTGCCACCTGTTTTGCTATGTGATAATAATAGTGCTATCTTTCTTGCTCAGAATTTGGTTTCGTATAAGAGAGCCAAACACAATGATATTGATTATCATTTTGTGCGTGAGATGTTGTCTTTTGGCAAGCTCAAGGTTGCTCGTGTTCCTACAGACCAACAGCTTGCTGACATCTTTACAAAGGGTTTGCCTCGTCCTCAATTTGAGTTCTTACGGTCCAAGTTTTGCGTTGCAACAAGTCCCAGGCTTTGCTTGAGGGGGGGGGTATTAGAATATTAAATGAATTAGAATCACATTAAGAAAAGAATGCACTTTCTAATTGGTTTTTGTATATATCATTTTCCATATCTGATTCTACCTTGTATACCCTTTGTACTCACTATATATATATATATATATGAATGCACACAACCACAATTATTTGTGAGTTTTACATTCTATCAAAACATCTCGTAGAGATGTAAGGAATTTATGGGCACACTAAACCTCTGTAACAATAGAAGGTATATGTAACCGTCTTAGTGAAGCTTTGATCCAAAATGTTCCAACTAGATGCCTCCACCCCTGTGTGAACATCTGTTGGCCAGATTTTGAAACTTAGCTTCCAAGGTTATACTTAGAGGAACTTATTACATAAGAGTTGAGGAAGATTATTAGGATAAACACAATGTTTATAATTATAAGGATAAACACAATTATTTTTTAAATAATATGAATGAAATATTATAAAACTAATTAAATTTTACTGCATTCAATATTTAACGATTTCTAACTATTTCATATAGTTATCTTTGATGACTAAATTTTCAATTTTAAATAAAGTTATTTATTTTTAATTTAAATATAAGACACAACATATACATAAAACTTAATTCTAATATTTTAATTAATAATATCGAGTACTCCGCTTGTTGTTAATAGAAGAGTTGCACATGAATACTAGATAAAAGAGAGGTGTGTAATTGGTCAAAGATTAATGGCGCGAGTTGTGTTCTTCATCAATTCTCAATCGAGATCTGAATATTTGACTAGATGAAAAAAAAACCCCAGAAACAAAAATGTAGAATGTACATAGTTGACTGAATTCCTCTACGACAGCCAATGTTGACTGAGGTCAGACTTTTAATTAAACAATATGCGTGGAACTAAACTTAAGGATTCTCAATTCAGCTGTTGTTTTACAGGTCTGTTTTGTTCTAAGCATAGTCAAACATTAGTAGGAGTAACTAAATTTTAAGGATTTGTGGTAAAATGCCCATTCAATTAAAACGATACCCTCAATCAGCGTATGGTGTCTCTGATCCATTGAAAACGATACCCTCAATTAGCGTATGGTGTCTCTGATCCATAAAAACGACATCCTCAGTCATTTATATTAGTATGTAAATTTAAAAATAAATATAAATTATTATCTATATCTTTAAAAACAATAATTATCCATATTTAAGTAATAATTATTTCTATGGATAGAATGCGAAATCTATCTTGGGTAGTGTAGAATTTAAGTTTAGTTCACAAAGTATTAAAGGAATAAGCTAACTTACTTTCAAATATCTTTTATTGAACCATTTAAAATTATTCTAATTCAATTCAATTCAATTCAAATTCATCTAATTAAATTAATAATAATAATTGTATAAATTTTAATTTCATATTATTTAGTTTGATTATAAAAAATAATTTTTAATCGTAGAAAATGAAAGGAGATATTTGTAATTGTCGCAACATCTAATCATTTGATCATTTACAATGAAAAAATAGTTTTTTTTAAGGAAAGAAGAAGATACTCCCTCATCTGTTCTATTAATGATACATTTTCTGATTTGAAATATTTTCTTTTATATTGGAACATTCTAATTATAGCAAGTTTAAGGTTATTAAATTTACTTCTTTTTTTTACTTTTTTCTTTCAATTCAATTTTATACACTCATTTAATAACTGTTTAATTTTAATAATCCCTCTGTCCCAGCTCAAACTGTTATTCTCTATCAAACTTTGACCGCATATTTGAGTAAATATATAAACAATAATAATGTCGTATGTGATATTGTTGTATTCGTCATAACAAGTAGTTTTTTAAAAGTAAATTTTTGTTTGCCGTCATTATACGTAGTTAAACATATTAACGATTAGACAAGTTTTTCGATGAACGTGAAAAAAATTCTGTGCAATTTAAACTGTTAAAAAAAAGTGACGTGTCAAAGAAACGAAGGGAATCCTTGAGAATCAAAAAGAAGGATCCACTGTAGCCAATAGCCTTGTGGAGGATCTTGATTCTCATAAAGAGCAAGATGGATAAAGTTTACAGACACATATCCACTTTCTTGGATACTAACATTATTTGGTCAAAAGTAACATCGGAGCCGCCTAGGCATGCAAAACAAAAGTTATCTGCTATGAGTATAGGTACTAATTCGGTTATTCGAGTCACATACAAGTTTGGGTCAAATGGGTTCGGGTTAAAATGGGTCGAATTGAAATGGATCAAAATCTGTTGGTCGGGTTGGGTTGGATTCGGGTCGGGTCAAAACGAGTTTGCATCGAAAAGGGTTGAAATGTGTTGGTCATGTCGGATCAAGTTCGGGTTGGTTTGAAACGAGTTGGGTTGAACTGAGTCGAAATCTGTTTGTCGGATCGGATCGGGTCGGAAAGTGTCGAAATCTGTTTGTCGGATCGGATCGAAAAGAAAGTTAGAATAGGAAAGAAAAATGTTTTGAAAAATGGGTTACGGTATCAGCTACTCTAAACACATGTACTAGTGTTTTCTAACATTTTACAAAAAAAATATTTATTTAATATTTTTATATTTAGGCAAGAATAACAAAAATCATGCATTTTGAAGCAATGAGTAATGAAGTAACACAATTTTGACCCACATTGTAATTTTCCATTATTGTGTAGAAGTAGTCAGTGTTTTGAGACCCTTCCGCTCACTCATATATGCCCAACCGCAAAGTTCCAAATATTTTGAACTAAATAAATTAGTACGCATAGGGTCAAAATTAGATTAATTATGGATCAATCTAATTTTCAGTTATTTTCCTAGTTGATTATGGATCGAGTTATGTATGTTATTTCTCGGGTTGAATCGGTTACAAGTTGATCATATGTCAGGTTGAATTGGGTTCAAGTTGAAACGTATTCCGATTGAATCATGTTTGGGTCGGAATAAGATTTCAAGTTGATTCGGTCGTGTTTGGTCAGAGTCCAAATTATGAGGTCATAATCGGGTTTTGGATTGAGTTCGGGTCGAGTCGGATTCGGGTTTGAGTTTGGACCCAGATTATCAAGTCAGAATTGATTTTCGGGTTGAGTTCGGGTCGAGTCGAGTTCGGGTTTGGACCCAAATTATCAGGTCAGAATCTGGTTTCAGGTTGAGTTCGGGTCGAGTCGGGTTTGAGTTCGGGTCAATATTTTGTGGGTCGAGATCAGGTTCGGGTTGAGTTCGGTCGAGTCGGTCCGGGTCAAATCAGAAATTCGGGTCAGAGATTGACAGCTCTAATACAAGTTAATGGGATGGGAAATTCTCATTGTTTTCTAGTTTGCGATTATGAACAAATGGGTTTTATAGTATTGGGTTACAAGGATAAATGAAATTGGGATCTCAATCTTCCCATATACCCATTTAAAATTGGGTAATTATGGGCACTCAATTAATACCCGATCACTTCCCATCTTTTGATGAATATATTATTTGTGTAATTAAAATCCACTCAAGCGTGAATATTTTTTACTCTTTTCTGACTATTTTTATAGTTACATTTTCCAAATTCTATCAAATTCCTAAGACTGTAAACAAGTTTGTTCGAGTTCAAATTGTTTAAAATATTTCGAACTCGGTTGGTTCGATTGAACGTATAAAATCATTATTCACCTCGAGCTCGAGTGAAATTAAATTAGTTCGAGTTCAAAATCGAGTCATGAATAAATATATTACACTATTTACATAATATTATATTATATTTAATAAAACTGAAATATATATATATATATATATAATATGTTGGCTCTGTAAAGTTGAAGAGATTAACGAACAATGTTAGTTGGGTTCGAGCTCGAGCACGAATATTGTACGAGCTCGAGCACGAATATTGTACGAGCTCGAGCACGAATATTGTACGAGCTCGAATACTATACGACCTCGAATAATGTTTGAGCTCGATCATATTGGAATTCAAGTTGAGATTTGACCGAGTTGTTCGCAAACAATTTGCTTCATTTACACCAGAACTGTTCATGAGCTCGAGCTTCATCCCAATAGGGATGTAAATGAACCAAACTGTTTACGAGCACCTCTATCAAAACTCGATTAAAATTCAAGTTTGACCGAATTCAAGCGCGTTTGAACCTACTCATATAGTATTAGAGTTCGAGCTCGAGCTCAAATTCAATTAACACTGGTGATTAAACTTGTCAGACTTATCGAGCCAATATAATATATATATATATATATACTGACTAAAAAATGTATATTAAAAGAAAAAATATATTTAATCATGGCTCGAGTGAAAAATCAAACTAGAGTTGAAATCAAATTAATTTCACTCAAAATCAAACTCGAGTCAAACTAATTTCATTTAAAGTCGAACTTGACCCAATATACTACGGGTTCACATGAGTTTGAGTAGAGTTGGAACTCGAGATATTTTAAACCTGTTAAATTCGAAATAGTGGTTGTTTGAGTTCAGCTCGGCTCATTTATGGTTCTAAGTGTTGTAGAAATAAAATGAAAGGACATGAATCGTACCCTTTCAGGTGGCAGATTAGAATATAATTTAAACATGTGATTGAGTGACGGTCTGTCTAATAACACCTAACTATTATGCTACTAATATATACATGCATTAAAGATGTACAATTTGTGAGTTATAGTGATTTTTTATGTTAAATATTACGCTCCCTTTGTCCTAGGGGATTCTGCACACTTTCCTTTTTGGGTTGTCCCAGACAATTCTACACACTTTGTAAAATTACCTTATTTAGTAAGGAATTTGGCCAGAAATTTCCATTCTACCCTCAAACATTTTTTAGTTTTACACAAAGCCCACATGATTAATACCCAACTCAGCCCAAATCAAAAATCATTTAACCCAAATGAAATTCAACTAAAACCAATTCAAGTGTCTAATTTCTGAAACTACCAACCAACTTTGACATTCAAATTTAAATGCTTGACCATCCATATTCCACAACCGACAGCTCTGGCCATTCAATGCGTCTTGGACATCGATATTCTTCACATGCTTTCTGATTTCCCAACGTTCACATTCACTTCTTTCTTATTCTCTCATCTAACTTTTCCTCTTCATCTTCCCTCTCAATCCTCTGTCTCTCCAAACCCTACCTTCTGCCAAAGTCTTTCTCCTCAATCATCAATGTTGATCTGTTCATTTTCTGCACGATTAACCATCTCCAGTGGATAAACTCGAGTAACATGGCATCTCCCTCTCAATCTTCATATCAATCTTGGCATAGATGCTCCCGCTGCTATGTTTTCGACACTTATAGTCCGTCGGAATTTGTTCCCGAGATGGAAACGGATGATGTCACCTCCGCCTGGAGGCCTGACGCCACCCTCGTGGAACCTTTACCGAAGGTCCTAAATAAACCAGATATGGTGGTAACGCGGGCCAGGGTCAGTGAGAATGGTGTGGATTCGTCGATTCGGGTCTTGCAAGTGGAGAATCCAAATAAAAATTGATGTTTATATAGACCCATTAACCATGAAGCCTACGGCGGTAGTCACCGAAACCCTAGCAGCGGTGCCAGATACCTGACCCCAAGAGGCAGCGCGACGCTGAACGAGAACGGTGATGTTGGTGGAGGCCGACTTCGCAACCTTAGCTGAGCTGCTGGAGGAGCCCCAACCCCGCACCCTACCAGCGGACCGTCGGTGGTGGATTGCAATGGTGGCGCAGTGGTGTTGGTGGCGGATACTGGTGGCGCTCGATCCCTGAAACCTTGGGACAGCTCATCGCTGGCGGACGACGATGTTAGCGGCGATCATCTATGCAATCCCAGCGGTGGCGCTTCACTGGTTGAGATCGGTGCTGTCACCGGCAGCGACTCTGAAGACACCAACCATGGCAGCAATGATGTCATCTACTTGTTGCTTCCTTTTCTTAGGGCAACGAGATGCAAGGTGTAGGAAGTAACATATATGATGTATTTGACTCTGTTTCTGCTCTTCGAGCCTGAAAAAGATGAGTTCAAGTTCAAAGCTTTACTACTTTGTTAGATTTTATTTAGATTCAGTGGGTTTTATACTTGGTTATGAATCTAAAATTGTCTGTTATTGTGTGAAAACGTAGGGATAAAGTGATTTAGGGTGTTTGTTAGGGTCCAGTATTTCCGGTCTTTGAGGCCGAAAAAAGATAAGTTCATGTTTTGCTTATTTTTTTGAGATTGAGAGGATACTTTATTTCTTTTTTGAGTTGAAAGTGTGTTCTATGCTTTTAAAATGCAGCATTAAATTAAATTTTGGAGTTGTGCGAGTACTCTGCTCCTAAAATGTTGGAAACAATATGAAAAAAAGGGGTAACAATGAAACCCAAAAAAAGAAACAATAAGATCAAGTTCAAAAGAAAATAATGTGTCTACTGCTTAGGTGACATCTCTCCTTGCCTAGTTATGTCTATGTTGTTGATTGAGCCTTGTCGGCTATACTGAATCTGTTGGTGCCATTACTTAATTTGTGTTATTTATTGAGCCTTGCCGGCTATGGTGAAACTGTGGGTACCTTTCAATGATTTGTATTGCTTATTGAGCCTTGCCGGCTATGTTGAATATTTAGGTGCTTTTGTATGCTTTGTCTTGTTGATTGAGCATTGTCGGCTATGTTGAATATGTTGTTGTTCCATTGCATCTTCCCTTATGCAGCTCTTGGTGCCTATTCTGAAGCTCAATAGTCTCGGGTTACCTTATACATCTTTCATGTAGCCCATTTTGTTGCAAATTATATGTTAGGTTGCCTTACGCATCATCCCCCGCCTATGTTGCTCCATATTTTGTGATCATTTGTGTTTTTTGCTGGTAGCCTTGTTTTACAACAAGGAAAGAAAATAGATTCTATTGCATATTTCCTTGATTATGTGGGTGTTGTACTGATTTATCCCATATATTGATAAAGAACACCTTTACAAAAGCAAAAAATGGTAAATGTAACATGCAAAAGGTACATTTAACCGAGGTTGATTTTGGAACATTCCATTCATACAAAAAGTGGAATGTTCCTGGCTTACAAAATTTTCTATCCTACCAACCCCCAAAATGATGTTTTTGCTGCATTCGTGGTTGATAACCTAGGCAACACATCAATGGAAGGATATCATCATGTACAATCCCTTTAGTGATAAGGTGTTCAATGTTGCCCTTTACCACCTCTTCACTCACTTGCAGTAGCCTTGGTAGAGTGCCTTTCCTTATGAGTCTGTCATTGTTCATGTGTGGCATCTTGTAACGGTTTGATCCTCTTGATTTCAATATTTTAATCATTGATTGTTGATGTGTGAGGAATATTGTGTTGAGAGTCATTGCATCTACCCTTTGGAATGCAGAGTGTGCAGCCTCCAGTAGTTGCCTTACATTTGATAGTGCATGTTCATGCTGTAATGACTGAATCGAATTAAGAAACCCCATATCTAGAATGTTACAATCAGGAGAATTGGCTAGTTGACTTACCATATTCATTGTGAATCCATCTGTATTAGCTGCAGCTATAAAATCATGATTAATAATCTTTATGTGGATCCTCGCGTTGTCTTGTTGAATGTTGATGTTCTTGCCCAAAATGTGTGTTGGCCACTTGTTTTTTATAGATAGGATAACTTCATTGATAATTTTTGCTCTTTTTACATCTCTTGTAATACTTGGTACCGGAACTTTTTCTATTGTGCCTGCTGGCCTGTTCTTGATGTTGTTAATAGCCACTTGGTCTTGCACAAATGGGAACATGCCTATTTTCCCATCGAACAGTAATGAGCCATCTTTCCCCCATATTAGTTTACTAACCGCACACATAAACATTAGTTTTGGTATATGAGACTTATGTTTACATGTGCGGTAAGGCTCTGGTTCATCCGGGGCCAGCAGGTATCTCACAGTTGGCTGGCTTAAATAGAACCACTTTTTGTCTATGTGAATAATGTGGTCCATGTTACTGAATCTTAGAGCTACATCCAGTTTTGATTAACAGAAAATCATTCGATGTACTTTGTTGTGCTCTTTTAGGGCTGGTTCAATGTTGTTTGTGTGGTTTCTGATTATCTCGCAGCTACTGTTCGTTGGATTGTACTCTTCCCTAAGTTTAAATTTGTTGTTGTACCCCTTATTGTGAGCTTTTTTATTGCAGGTAGTACCCTCAAAGCTTCAAGGTCAATGACCTTCTTATTTTGTGGAGGGTGACAAACCATCCGTTGACACACATCAAGTTGCGATCCTACAGCCATTTGAGCTTGGGCAATAGACCATATTGTGCTCATAGTGCATATGTTGCAATTGAACTTCGCTGCTACCTCTAGCCTTTTCGAATGAATGATCTTCCCATTTTGGTGCTGCTCCAAAAAAAATATTCACCTAAGTGTTGCCTCTGCTTTTCGTTAGATTCTTCCCCCTTGGCTCCATGATTGAAAAACCCCCCGATGAGGAAAAAGAAGATGCAAAAAACTGAGCAACCAGACCCTACGGGTACTCGAGACGGCTCGATAAGGTTGTAACATTCAAATCTGAGGTTTCCCCAACCAAGCCCAACAAAATTGGTCTGGAATTTTTCAAAAAGGAATAATATTCAGATCATTTTTAGGTTGTGAATGTTTGAAATTTTGTCTACAAATGTAACTTTATGCTTCTTCTTTAGTACAGATTTAGTGGTGTATATGTAAGCAGTGAAAAAAACTGAGGTTCACTTTTTAACTGTTCATGTGAATGGTATTTTGAAAATAGTACAAGGCGCCAACCCACCTTCTTAATTTGGAGGGAATTATATTTAGTGAAAGGGAGGGGAAATTACCTCCTAAAATTTTCATTCTCAGCATTTGTTTTATTCTTGATCAGCCATCACGTGGGTGATGAGTACCAGGTGGAGCCCAGGGGAAAATCTGAGGAGAGTTTTCTCTCTGCAGAATCTCATGGGACAGAGGGAGTATATGCACTTAATTGGGTAGTTTTGGGTATTTATTGGGTATTTGTTGGGTTCTCATTGAGTTAATATAATTTGGGACCCATTGAGATCAAAATTTCCCATTAATATAATCATTCTCATCCCGCTCAATCCCAAAAGCTAATGGGTATTTAATACCCTATCACATTAATTACCCATTTATTAATTTCTCATCTCATTTCTTCCCAATCCCGCCCAATTAACACCTCTACCCTATCCATAGCATCCCAAATTAACCTGAGCACTCTACAGTTATTAAAGTTGTGATGGATGTCATCAGTATGTGCTCTACAAAAGTAGTAGATTGATGGCAAGTTGAAAGAAAAATCTTCTAAGATACAAGGCATTGTATTAATTTGTTCAAAAGTCTCCAATTTATTAAACTTATTTTCTTTGATAGGCAGGTAGACCATAAGTATTTGAATGATGAGACTTTCAGTTTGGTGTTTCTGAGCATTTGATAAAGACTTAAGTGCATAATGAGATAAGAGTGAACTTTATATAATATGCAAGAGATGGTCTTTGTGAGGCATCCTAAATTTTAGAAGAGATATTTCTGCAAATATCAACACAAAATTTTATCTTTCCAAATTTTATTTGCAATTTTTAAAAATAACCCCCATCCCAATTAAAATATTTAATAATTGAGTAATATTCTCTCCAACCACCCATTTCTCTCTTTTTATAGCCTCGTGGACGGACGAAAGAAAGAAAGTTACAGAGTGGTGCAGTGAAGGCTCGTCAAGTAGACAGCAAGCAACAGCTTCTCAGCCCCCTAACCTTTCTATCAGTCAAACTAGCGCGTCTTTTTCTCTAATAATAAGGTATGAAAATGACTGCTCTGCTATACTATTCTAGTTGTAGGACGCTAGCGCTTTACAAATAGAATATACAGTAAAGGGCGTTAAACATTATGATCCTTCGAATCTAAAAAGTTGCAATTTGAATAATGAGCTCTTTAACTCGCCCATATCTCTAAAGGGGAGTAAGCACTTAGGCGGTATAAAACAAGACTTGGTAAATATCCAGTGGATCAAAAATGAATTTTGATATCGAATCCCACGTGGATGATGAAATAAGAATAGATATAAAAAATATTAAGTTAAAGATGAGACAAAAAAACTCATATTTTTCATCCACTCCGCCTAAGTGTCATTCCTAATTCCAATATAAGAGCATGTCCAGTGGTGAAACCGCTCTTGTGATTTTAGTTCATTAAATATTCAATCTCTCTCTTTCACCTCATCAACTGAAACCAGAAATAAACCACTCCATTTTTACCTACACGATGGTTGAAACCACTATGAAACCACTTCATGGACCCCACTTGATTTTCTCTATTCTACTCATTAAGTTTAGAGAAAAGTGCATTTTTAACTCTATGTTTTGGGCAAAAGAGCATAAATGACCTTGTAAAATCTGAAAGTGCAAAAATAACTCTGAAAATCGTTGACCGAAATGTCAACGGCAGAAATGGCCAGAAATCAATGAAATGAATGTTTTACCCTTCTATTAAAAAAATTAAAAATAACAAAAAAAATTGGGCCCTGGCCCATTTAGCCCTTTCTCTCCCTTTTTCCTCTCTTTCTCTCCCGTTTTCTTCTCTTTCTCTCCCATTTTCCTACCCCTACCTATCTCATCCCCTTCATCATCCATGGCGACCATTTTACCATTTCTTTCCCTTTTCCTCTCTTTATCTCCCATTTTCCTCCGCCCTAACACGTCTCCCTCTCCTCCCCTTCATCATTCATGGATTATGGAGATGCCAAGATGATTACCACCATATATGATGACATTCCACTACTAGATCAAACATTCAAGGGTTATGTTTGAGATCCTCTAAGTGACCTAGCTGGACCAATAACAAGGTCAAGAATGAAGCTTAGAGATGCAACATTGAATGCTTTGATTGATCAACTTCATGATGAACAACTCAAGACTAAATCGGCTATAGCTTGGATTAATTATTCAAGCTTGTCGATTAATTGAAGACTTCGTGAAGAACACCATACTCTTTTTCCACTGGGTTTTTTTTAATGAGGTAGCGTGATCTTTGTAAATGTTGTAAAATTAATTCAGTTTGGGTTATTGGACAGAAGAAGCTCGGCCATGTGGGTTTTGAAGAGCTGATTTCAAAAATACAGTCACTAGGGTTTAGAATATTTAGTTTGATTCTGATTAGAATTAGATTAGGTAAGATTAGATAACGTAATATTCTTCAAGACTACTTCTTGAAGAGGGCACGACCGAATTAGGTTTAAAATAGGTATTCTAGTTTGATATGATTTTAGCTTCTTAAATCTGCCATAAGTTGATTCAGTTTCCACTTGTAATTAGGGTTTTGGGGCGAGATATTCCCCTATAAATAGAGGGATATGGCGAGCCATACACCACCTTTTATCAATCCAATATTCAGAATTTTTTAGTTATACTCATTGCTGGCGAGCGTCTCCATTGTTGATTAGTCATGCGGGTTAATTAAGTATCAATAACCTCGTGAACTAATCATGCGGGCTAGTTAGTGATCAAGTCAAAGTTAAGTGTACCCCGAGGGATAGACGCTTGATTTTTTTGCGGCCATCATAGGGTTTGTGAAATCCCTATTGTTGTCAAAGATCTAAAATTCCGCAATCCAGAGTCTTCGCAAGAAGATTCATATCAGTTGGTATCAGAGCAAAGCGAAAGAACCTGTGGCCAAAAATCTTCAGGGATTTTTTGAGTTTTGCATTATTTATTTTCGAAATTTTACTCTTAGATTTATAAACTCTTTCATGTCATATTTTAACTGTGTTTGTTTGATCTTTCTTAGCAAGAGGATTGAATCTAGGGTCGAAGGGTCTGAGAGTTCGGTATAACTATCCTCCTTCACCTTCATCAATCAAGTCAGGAGGACAACGACGGGTTTGAGCGTTAACAAGTATTATCCACCTTCACCTCCTTCACCTCCTGATCAGTTTCATAGTTTTAGGTATCTTATACAGTTTATGTGCTTGCGATATTTTTCGTCCACTCTTCTGAAGAATTATTTCTTGCTCATAATTCTATTTATTTTCTTTATCGTTCTTTGATTCCGTAATCTTGAATTGTTCTTTGATTCTTGATTACACGTTATACAAAAAAATTGTCTTTTGTGTCTTTTCTGGATATAGTATCATATTCTTGATCTTTACGATCTTGAATACCTCGAAGTTCATTTGAATCAAGAGGAAGTTGTCGCAGTTTTCTTGTTCCAAGTTTTACATAGGCCAATTTTATTCCAAAACTTTTCGAAAATAAAAAACAAAGGGAATCAGATTTTGGGGATTTGAAATCGGAAATCTAGGATTTCAGATCAGAAGTTTGAGGTCTTTTTTGTAATTTTCAAAATTTTGGGGGTCGTTTTACAATTTTCAAAAATAATAATAAAATTGCACATGGCCGAAATTTATTTGGGGAATAAGATTCTGACTGTGATTGTTATTTATAGAAAAAAATCGGAGTTGGGGTTTAAAAAGGAAGAAAAGAAAAAGGAAATCCTATTTGAAGAAGAAAAAGAAACAAAATCCTAATCGGAAAAGGATGTTAAATCCAATTGAGAGTGGGAGTTTTGATCTGAAAATTTGTCTCAGGCAGCAAGTAATCCCTTAATTTTCGTTCAAATAAGGATTTTGGGTTTAAATCCTAATCCTATTTGGTTTCAGAAAAGTTTCTTCAATTCTAGGAATTTTTTAGCCCTATATAAAGCAATCTTGTTTTGATCATAACTTCTTCATTACATCTCTGATTCGTGCAATTCAAATTGCATTTTATTCCTTATTCTTTTCAGAATTTGTAATTCTAGATCGTAGAGTCCAATTTTGAGTTCATATATTTTTAAATTTCAAAATAAGTTTTGCAGTACTTATCTCATGTTTTGCTTTGAATCAGCGGTGAATTGATCGATTGCCCTTACATTAGCCTTTGCCTTGTGACTTGTGAGAGATATACACTTGGTGAGTGACCTTACCAAGCAAATGGAAGGGGAGATTTTATTCCGAACCGTTTATTTTTTCTTAGCAGCTTAGCGAAGATAGCAGCCGATAATCCATTCGCTCCACCTTTTGTTGGCGAACCCAAAAAATTTCCACTGACCCATGCGTCCAGCAGCAGTAGACGCAGTGAAAAACTATGTGATAATTCTCCGGAAACTTGGGAGCGACATCGCTTCAAACTGAATGATCCTGTTGACACCGATCGCATTGCTATCACGATGAATGCACTTATGAGTGAGGTGCATATATTGACAAGAAAAATTGACACTGTGGCGCCTCCTACACCACAATCCATGGCCAAGAGAGTTGACCCTAAAGGTTTTGTTTGCAAATTCCAAGGTTATGCTAGTTCCGATGAAGATTCAATTTAATCATAAAAGCGATCACACCGAGGATCTTCAAGAAGGCATCGCCACGGCAGACATCATGATTCCTAAAAAAGAATGAAGAACAGTTCGAGTTCAAGATCAAATTCCAACTCTGCACGAGACATTAAGGGGGTTGAAGTATGATACCCCTCGATTTGACGGTCAACACAATCTGGTGAAGTATCTTGATTGGGAGTGACAGATTGAAAATCTGCTTGATCTCAACAACTATAAGGAGAAAGAAAAATTTAAAGTGGCACAATATTTCTTCACTCATTATGCGGTTGAATGGTGAAAAAATTTGAGAGAAAAGAGACAAATTTCCGGAAAGAGACCTATCTCGAGTTGGGAGAGACTGAAATCTGAGCTTTGCCAATATCATGTTCCGCCTACCTATCTGATGGAGCAACATTCTTATTTGGCCAATATGAAGCAATGAAATTGCATCGTTGATGAATACTAGAAAGATTTCTAATTGACCACGAGAAGGGTCGGAATGAAAGAAGACGATGCATTCATCAAGAATCGATTCATTGAAGGCTTGCATGAGAATATTCAAAAGACAGTGAAGCTTCAACATCATATCTCCATGGATGATTTATTAATGAAAGAAAGGTTGGCTAAGAGCACTATGCGGCCAAAGAAGCAACAATTTGGTTTTCCCAGTCAAAGATTAGGGGTTGACTCCGAAAATCCTAGTTTTGGCAGAGGAGGGGAGGCACCAATGGGAGGCTGAGGGTTGGTCCAAACCTATACTAATCTGACCTATAACTCCGCTGATAGGAGGACATGTCCATAAGTTTCAAGCCAACATTCTTCGCGAAGTACAGGTAAGTCCCATATCTCTTCATCAAATTCAGTTTCGGTTAACAATCATACTTGTTTTCATTGTAAAGAGAGAGAACATGTCTGTATTTACTGTCCCCATGCTAGAGTGTTAGCCACCATTGAGGAAGGTGATGAGGAAGGTGATGAAGAACATGAATACGCTGATATGCCACCTCTTGAGGAATTTGGAGATGAACAGGTAGATGAAGATGTCATCATAAATGATCATGGTGAACAAGGTCCGGAAACACAAGGTAATTTTGTGACTTTGAGAGCACTAAACTCTCAAATGGCCGAAACTTAGGTACAAGGGATTAATATTTTTCATACTCGATGCCTTGTGAAAGATAAGAATTGTTTACAGATTATTGATGGAGGATCTTGTGCTAATACCGTTTCCAATTACCTGTTACTACTCATCCATCACCTTATAAACTTATTTGGTTAAATGGTAGTGGTTAGATTAGGGTTAATAAACAATTCATGATTAACTTTAAGATTGGAAAATATCATAATTCTATCTTATGTGATGTTATACCCATGGAAGCTAGTCATATCTTGCTAGGGAGACCTTGGCAATTTGATCGTAAATCTGTGCATGATGGTTACACTAACAAGATTACTGTGATTAAATATAGAACAAGGTATACATTAGTTCCATTATCACCAGTGGAAGTGATTAAAGCTCAGAGACAGATGAAAAGCGACAAAGAAAAGTTTGCGACTAAGTTAGAAGTGGCCGAGCAAAACCCTAGTCAGGGTTTGGATCCGATCAGCCAAAGGAGGGAAATTGGGGGCGGAAACCCTGGAAATGTCGACACTAAGTCAGGAAAAGTTGATTTAGGTAAGTCGGTGAATGATTCTGAAAAATCGCAAAAAGTATTATCTTCACATCTTAGTCCCTTACCAGCAGTTTATATGATGAAACATGAATTGCAAATTGCATCTGGAAAATCGTTTTATGCTTCAATTAGGGATGTGAATCGTGCTTTTTCTAATCATTCTCATGTATTAATCCTACACTTTAAAGAGAGTTTTTTCGCCAAAGAGGATATACCGGTGCATGTTCCTCCACGGTTTGCTGAGATGTTGCAGGAATTTGAGGACATCTTCTGGAGAAATTTCCGCACAGCCTACCCCCTCTATGAGTCATTGAACATAAAATAGATTTGATTTTGGGTTTGGTTATACCTAATCGACCAGCTTACAAATCAAACCATGAGGAGACAAAGGAAATACAACGACAAGTAGAGGAATTACTTCAAAAAGGTTATGTGCACGAATATTTAAGTCCTTGTGTTGTACCTGTCATTTTAGTTCCTAAGAAAGATAAAACTTGGCAAATGTGTATTGATTGTCGTGCTATTAACAAGATAACCAT
>JAULKM010112570.1:0-22660 GCA_032355605.1 Rubia tinctorum
TATAATCAAGAACAACAGATGCAAGCATGCAATAAAAGTATAAAAACTAATTAGATCTCACGAGAATCGATGCCAGTACTTCCTTGATCTTCACCGGAAAAGATGAATTTAGCTAGAAAACATAACTGAATTAACAATCAAAAGCGTAAAAATAAATGATGAAAATTGTTTGAATAAAATACGGAGAAGCTCCAAAAACCAAATAATGTTCTACGAAGAATACTATTGTGCGTGTGTTTCTATATGTCCAGCGTCTTTTATGCTTATGAATGAAACCCAAAAAATAATGTATCAAAAATTACTCAACCAAAAGATAGATAAAGAATAAAAATATGTCTTTCCTTATCTATTTAGAATTCAAATAGATAAACCCAATATTTTCTCCTACAATTTAGGAGTCTTCAAATCAATCCAATTGCTTTTCCAACTGTATTTTTGATTTGCCATAATTTCAGCAAAATAATCCCTCGGTTTTCCAACTCAATCTCCAAGCATAAATGACAATTTCCGTCTTGTTTCCGGAGTACTGGTCGGTATGGGCATACCGACCGCAAACTGCAGCAACTTGACAATTCAGCCTCTAAATCTCTAAACTGCAATTACATTCGAAATAACAAAAAAAATATCCAAGCATTTTACTCAACATTTCAGCTCAATAACAACCCAAAATTCATGGTGAAATGAACCCAATCATCCAGTTGCTTCTCAATCTCCTCCGCAATGTATCCCTGATCAGACAACTTCTTCCTCTCTTTTTCTTTAAGCTGCTCTGAAAGTCTGACTAGGACTTCTCGATTCCCTTTCCTTCCAGTGTGGTGGGAGTACTCCTTTGCCAACACATATTCAGTTGCCTTCTTTCGAATAGCATGAGGGGATGGATTAGATTAGGTTCCAAATTATAAATCTAGATAGTTAACCAATAACCATTGAACGATTGGTTGATGTTATAAATTATTATAAATAATAACTGGAATTCATCTGTCCCGCGCCTTCTCTCAAACAAATTCCACTCCTCCTCATCCATCCACTTATACTTATACCATGGTTTCACCTTCGATTTTTTAAGTCCGATGCCCACGTCATGTATGTATTTGTTTTTCACCTCTGTCTTCCAGTTCCAATGTTGGTCCCTTGCCTTCTTATCACATCCTTCTTCCACATTTGCAGTTGAACTTTGGACAATGTGTTCTCAATAATGAGGCTTACCTATAAAAATATATACGCACATGAAGAGTTTGATCTTGTGTTTGTAACAGAACAAATGTAGAATGAGAGGCTCAAAAATTAATGAATTACTTACAAATATGTCCTCCCACGCCTCTTCCTTTACGTCGTTGGGGACATCGCTCCAGTGTTCACATGACCCAAATTTGATGCTGCGCCGGGAAGCATAATTCCAGTAGGCCGTTTATGCCGTCCAATTCTTTGTGAAAACCACCTCATTTTCGTGGAACAAGAAAGAAACAAGAATTGGATTACTCTCATTTGCAAGTATGACGGACTGACAAGTCGCTGTTCCACGCTGCCTGCACCAAGTGTTTATCTTGAACTTATCAAATCCCTCGCCATGTTTACCTCCCGCCTTGGATAAGTTATCGTCCTCTCTTTTTTACCTTCCTCCCCTTTCGGGATCCCCTCACATCTTCGTTGGAACTTTGGGGTTCTTTCTCCTATCCACTGCCTTCCTCTCTCTCAAAGTTGTCTTCCTTTTTTGGTTCATGTTACGGTATCCCCTCATTTTCAAAATCTATATTCAATGGAACCCTTAGGGTTGGCGGTTCTTGTTAACCTCTGTCTTCCTCCTGTGGTGTAACAACTTTCTTCTTCGGTGGTTGCCGCTTCCTTTTCGTGGTTAGTTTTCCACGTTTGGGCGGCATCTACAACAATTTAAATAATCCAGTCATTAAAAAAATGAAGTCAATTATGTAACATAATCTCACCCATACTTTTGTAAGCTAGTGATATAACATAAATGACATGCACGGTAAAAAGTGAAGCCCAACATACAACGTAATATGAGTCATAGTTATGTACCCTACTCATATAACGTAAATGATGTACGTGGTTAGTCACACAATGCCGAACAAATTATCCACATAACCATTCGAAGAATTTATGCATTCCTAAAGTATAACTCCCACCACCATTCGAACAAGTCTTATAACCATTCATACATATTCACTCACCCAATCCCTTATACACGATAAAACATCGTAAATGTAGCACATAGACGTCCTTAGGATGGTTCCAAACTAGAAGGAAACTGACGTAGATGAACACTTCATAGCCAAAAGGAAGTAAATAAATTAAACCGTAATAAATTTCTTAAAAACTGTTATTCCACCAAAGAAGCATGAACATGAGATACTACATCATCCGTTCTCATAGATGGTGACTTGTAATTTTGAAATGTTTTTAAATAAAATTTTCCCTCACTCCAGCATTCTGTTAAACATGTGTTCTACATGTAAATAGTATTGCTTCCCATTCATAATTTAGGATCCCATACCATTGCAAGCATTAGCAAGTAGATTTACCTTGTTAGATGAACCGAGTGTGGTGAAGGTTTTGCACTTGAATCCCGAACGTTTGACTCCACAAGAAATGGGGGTGTAACGGATATTTGGTTGTGGAGGAAAGGGTATACTCTTCACCCTTTTGTAGCAAACTATGGGGATTGAGGAGTTATGGAAGGCTATGGGGGTTGATGAGATGCTTGAAGTTGAGAGAAGATGTGGGGATTGTGGACCAAAAAATATGCCCCGCGGTTATAACATTCTGGGCTAGTAAATTTTTAAAAAATATTCAGAATTTATACATCGGTATTTTCATTAGAACCGGTGTAAGATAATATTTGGTGTGGAATATTTGAAGTAAAATTTTCCTAAGTACCTAGCACCGGTTAATTTACCGGTGCAAATGTTACTATACCGGTGCAAATCTTGTGTTCAAAGCAGTTGTACGCAGCAGTTTTAAATCGAAATCTGTCAAACCCAAGACCAGTTTCCTTCAATTTGTTTAAGTCCCTAGAACCACCGAAGGAACCGGTGCAAATGTTGGTGTACCACTGCAAAACGGGTGATCAAATCAGCTGCACGCAACTACTTTAAATCAAAATTTGTCAAACCCGAGAGCACTTTCCTTAAATTTTGGTTTAAGTAACTAACACATGTATACTTACTGGTGCAAAAGTATTCATACCTGTGTATAAATGGTAAACAAAGTAGCTATTTGCAGCTGCTTTAAATCAAATTTCGGCATCCAGAGAGCAAAGTTTGAATTCTTGCACCAACTTTCCAGCACCGGTAATGAAAGCGATGCATTTGAATAAATTACCGGTGTTATAAGTTTCTCGCTTCTTATTTTAGTGAAAATTTGAATTTTTAAGTTTTGGCGGCAACGAAATTCAATTATTACACTGGTAATATTCACCTGACCGATGCATAAATTCATTGCATGGTTATTATCGTAATTATGATTCTTCAGTTTGAACCCCCCAAATTTTTAAAAAATGCTCTACTCCTCAAAATTATTTCTAATGTGTCGTTAATTCATATTTACCTAACGTAATGAAATTAATTTGAAGGAACCCCTTATCTTGAAAATATTAAAATCGTGTGTTTTGATATAATTTGCATTATTCGCATTATGAACCCTAACATTTACATTCAACCCCTCGCCCACCATTGAATGGCTCTGGTTCACCTTCATATTGTACACTACAAGTTAAGTGTTATAATTGCAACGTCACGGTTTTTACAACGGGAGAACTTGTCGAAATATGTTTTTAGCAATTAGGTCCTCCAACTTTGTTTTACTCAACTGATACTCTCGGTGGTGAATTCTTTGTTTTGTATTCATTATTTAAAGGTGAATTGTAAATTATTTGTGCCTTGGTGGTGAATTCTTCAGAAACGAAAGCACATGTTCAAGAGTAAACGTTAATGTTTATTTTCAAGGTGGCAATGTGGAATCCGAAGATCTGTGGTCGTCCGTTTCCGGCTATAAGCCGTTCATTTCCTTAAGGGTCTAATTTGGAATATCGTCCCGGTGGTTTGAAGAGTCAGCTTGTTCAAGGCAATTTGTATTTTGAGGTTCGAGTAAACTTTTTACTTTTTCCAGTTAAGTCCCTCCAAGAATTTTGGAATCGTCGAAATTAGAAATTGGCGGCACACAAATTCAATTCAATAGAAAAGATCATTTCCAATCATTCCTGTCTCGATCACGTGTATGGAATGACCCCAAAATTGTACATTGAATGAGTTACAAACTTTACCAAGAATTTATGTATTGCCCCAATATTTGTTTTGGAAATTTAAAGTTCCATGTTCTCTTTTACATTGTATTTTGTGTTTCCAGTGTCTAATTTTGTTCATCGTAAATAGCACCG
Source organism: Rubia tinctorum (assembly GCA_032355605.1). NCBI lineage: Eukaryota > Viridiplantae > Streptophyta > Magnoliopsida > Gentianales > Rubiaceae > Rubia > Rubia tinctorum. The sequence continues at coordinate 4,391 of JAULKM010112570.1, forward strand.
GTCGGAATGCCGGTGTAAAAGAAGTATAACCGGTGTAAATATTGATAAAAAGCAGCTCCAAGCAGCTGTTTTAAATTAAATGTCGGCATCTAGGGAGCAATTATTAAAAATGATGGTCAAACACTTAGCACCTGTACAAAGAGCGGTGTTATTGATATATGTATCGGTGTACTTTATTTTTTACATGAATTTTAGGCAGTTAATGGAATTTTAAATTTCTCCCGCCCATGGAACATATATCTTACACCGGTATTAATACCAAAAATTTCGTGCAAAAAGGACAATAATGCTTAATGTACATTCGATTATCCTTTTTTAGCCCCCATAGTCATATTAACATTCTGTGACAATAAATTTTTATACGATGTCTTTAATTGACATTGACCTTACGGTTCCTTACTAATTAAAAGGAACCCGGTATCCCAGAAATATTAAATTCGTGTGTTTTAATATAATTTGTAGCATTAGCATTATGACCCCTAACGTTTACATTCAACCTCTCGCCCACCATTGAATGGTTCAATTTTAACTTTCATATTGTACACTTAAATGTAAGTGTTGTAATTGGAACGTCACAATTTTTACAATTGGAAAACTTTTCGAAATACATTTTTTTTTGCAATTAGGTCCTCCAGCTTCGTTTTGCTCCACCAATACTCTTTGGAATCACAAAAAAAATCAAAATTAATATACATTTCTTAAAGGTGAATTGCAAATTATTCGTTCCTCGGGGGTCCATTTTCTAGAAGCACAAGCACGTGTTCTAGAGTAAATGTTGATGGTTATCTTGAAGGTGGCAATGTGGAATCTGAAAATATTTGGTCATCAGTTATGAGCCACAAGCCATTCATTTCGTTACGAGTCTAATTTGGAATTACGTCCTGGTGGTTTGAAGAGTCAGATTGTTCAAGCCGATTTGCATTTTGAGATCCGAGTAAACTTTTTTACTTGTTGCAGTTAAGACCCTCCAAGAATATTGGAATCGTCGAAATCAGAAATTGGCGACACAAAAATTCAATACAATATGATAAGATCATTCCCAATCGTTCCCAACCCGATCATGTGTATGTAATGGCCCCAAAAATGTACAATGATTGTGTGCCCAAATTTACCGAGAATTGCAGTATGGCCCCAAATGTTTTTTTACAAATTTTAACAGCTTTGATAGTTATTCCAAATTTTTCACCCACAAGATTTGGCGTATGGAAAAGATTTCATACACGGTCATGACCTATATCGAACTGGCATGTTCTGTTTTACATAACATTTTATGTTTGCAGTGTCTAAATTTCTCCTTCAAGACACACATTATGCCATTTTTCTTGTTCAGTCATAAACCACAAGCGTTAACAGAAATTAATGCATTTGCACTGCATGATCAAAAAAATGAACTTCTGAATAGTCAGTTAGTCTGACGTTGTTGAACGTAATGAAAAGAAGGGAGTGGTTCGTAAATCAAGGTTTCTACGTCTAGTACATCAGTTTCACATATAGTAATGAGAAAATGGATCTACATCGTCATCCACAGGTGCTCGATCCCCTTCACGGATACTTGTACCCACATCCATGTCCTGCACATCGCAGCTGCGATTCATGGGAAATCCTCCTACGGCTGCAACAACATCATGAAATTGATAGTTGAAAATTTTGGCCATGTGGTCGAACCAGGACCTCTGGTACTTTGATTTTTCGAGTAAATTACACCGACCTCTAAGGTGGCGACTCTGGATTCAAGGGAAGGGACTACTATATCACCTGGTTACCTGTAAAAATAATCAACACAAATCTTACCCATTAATTTCCCGTAAACGTCATGGGGACGGGGGGTTACCCCAACTCTAGAACATAGGGACGATATGATACTGTAGAAATCGTATAACCCCATCTTATCCCGTTCATTCCTCAATTGGCAGACAATCCTAGAACCCACATTCTATTAGAGCTGCTTCTTTATTGCATACAAGTACGACAGCCTCTGTTTGTAGACTTCCGTGTTAACAGTAACTTGGTATATTCTGGATGCCACAAAGTGATACCGTCCATTCATTTCTGGAGTCAAAGCATTCTTTGGAATCTTACTACTGTCCAGTTTGACCAGCCCATCTACGTCTGTTCCTTCTCTCGTTACTGTCTCGACGATCTCCCTACCGACTGGATCGTGAGAAGATGGTAGGAATTCTCCACAGGAGTATGGAATCCTCTGGGACATTGGGCAACCTGAACAGTTCATTTATTGCATCAACTATGAGAGACACAATTTTGCCTCTACAATACACCTATTTCAATATTGGTCCAGACTTCAAGTTCGCGTAGAACTCACTGATGATACTGAGGTTGAAAGCAGGTGGAGTCTCGCAAAAACAATTCCACCCTGACTCTGGATTGTTTGTAGAAACGGAGGTGACACCTCTATTCCTCTCTCTGGGTGATGTCGCATCCTTTGTATGCTTCATGTACGGACCTAGCCTTTTTATGTTCGAATGATTCCCCAGAGTACTTTTCTACGCGGGGGTTTAGAATAATTAGCATGAACACAGTCTTCAGTATCAACAACCAGTTTCATTAAAATGGGACGAATAACTTTATTTAATGAGAAATTGCTATGTAGTTCTGCAAGTAGAGATGGTACAAGACCATTAGTTTGAGAAGATTTTGAATACAATTGTCTTGTCATTAGAGCCGGTCCAAACTCATTTGAGATCTTTGGGGGGAAAATTAGGCCCTTTTTAATATATAAATTCTATTTTTGAATTTATTTTGCATTTCAAATTCAATGGTTTTAATAAACCACCTATTTATTTAGGACATTTTCAATTTATAGACCCCCCTCTATCTCAATGTGGAATAAGAAAATTAGCTAAGAAGAGTAATTTATATTGATGCATGGGGACTATCCTGTGATGAGAACTTACACAAAATATTTTGAACAATTTTGGAATTAAATCGATAAATATTTGATACTTATCGTTCAAACTCTAGTGAATAAACTAGAATTTTAATTCAATTAATAAAATAACAGTAAATGAACTTTAAAAAAATTGTATATATACGTGTGCAAATCAAATAAAAACAATTAATCTAACATAATATCACAAAATATTATTTTAAACTATCTAATCGTTAGATAAAATCATATAATTAATTTAAGGGATTTTTACACTTCTCTAGCCCTAATTTTAGGTTGAAAATGTCAATATAACCCTACAAAACGAGAAAGTGTCAAAATCATCCTAAATTTATCACAAAATGTGCAGTTATAACCTTTTGTCACTATTCTGCCGTTGAGTCATCAATTTGGGTGTTGACCAGACATGAAATGATAAAAATACCCTTACCCCCATAAGCTGAAAATATCTTTTTTATCTTTATATATATATATATATATATATATATTTAATCTAGGGGTAAAATTGTTATTTCATTTATTTTTGGCCAAATCTCTTGTTGAAAATAGAAGTCAACGGCGCCGAGGGTTAGATTGGCACATACGTCATAAAATTAGTGATATTTTAAGACTTTCTCATTTTGCAGGGTTATATTGACACTTTCAGTCTAAACTTATGGTGTTTTAGCACTTGACTCTTAATACTCCCTCCGTCTCAAGATTAATGGCACGATTGTTTTTCACGATTTTCAATTATTAAGAGTCAAAAGCAATTGTGCCATTAAATTAATGAGGTATTTTTCATGTTTAGTTTCATTTATTGCAACGAGATTTCAATAATTTTTTAAATCCTTTAAATATAAATAATTGTAATCTAATAATATTAGTTATAGAATTGAGATATTTAGTGGTTTAACTATCAGGTGGTGTAACAAAGACGCTCTTAATATACATTTAATTATTAAGATATTAAATAAATAATGAAAAACTAAGTGTATTTTTTTGCTCACTAATGCAACTGAAACTGGTCGCATCACCTAAAAGGACAAAGGAAATTGGGTTCGTGCATAGAAGGTACGGATAATAGCCTCCAAGATTTTGGGCCCTCTCTAATTTAGGCCTAGTGCGGTCACACAGCTCATACTGGGATCGGGCCGACCATGCTTGTCATTAGAGTAAAAACCAAAAAAAAACCAAAAAGCAATTAATTCCCCACATATGTCGTTACTGATGCGGGGGATTCCTTACGAGTAGTGTTTCCAGAATTAGCTACAGCAAGTCCATCTTCTCCGAACACCTGCGAAAGTCCCCGTGGCAGTTCCCGAGAAGGAATTTCTTACGCTCAAGTCAGTCTTGATCTTGCTTGTGCTTTTCTTAGAGTAAAAAATCACTTAATACGTCTGGTGTTCTCTTTCTTTATTTATAGAGTTTTAAACGTTTGATCGTGACTGACATGTTACACTCCCCTCTTTTAGATCGCAGTCTACCAGATGGTATTATGTCAAGTAGTGTTTTCTCCTTTTCTTAGGATTGGTTAATTTTATATTTAACAAGTCAATTTGGTTCAACAAAACGATTGCTTCACTAATTAATTGTGACTAACTGAAACTGGGTATATTAAATACTCCCTCCGTCCCACTTCATTTTGCTTAATTACTTTTTGGAAGTAAAACTTTATAAATTTTTACCGTAAATATAAATTAATCCATATATAATAAAATTATCATGTGAGATATTGTTAGATTCGTCTTAACATCTATTTTCTAAACATCTATTTTTCATACGGCATTATTATAGGTAACTGGATATATGTACGGTTAAACATTCTTATTGAAAGCTGTAAAAAATTAAATGAGTAAAATGTACTAGGACGGAGAGAGTATACCACGAGTATGAGAATTAACTTTATAAGACTACCTAACTATCTACTCCCTTTGTTCCACTTATAGTGGCACCATAGGATTAGGTGCTTGGATTTATGCGAAGAAAATGTATGAATGAAATTGAATGTAGAAAGTAAAAAAGTCAAATGAGTGGATGAAATTGAAGGAATCTTGCAAAAAATGAAAAATGTGCCATTAAAAAAATCTCATTAAGTCAAGTGTGTCACTAATAGAGAAACATAGGGAGTTTATACAGAGAGAGAGAGAGATAATATAATACAAATTTGACACAAACACCATAGAAAGTTGTATCTAGATACTCCCTCCGGTCTCTTAAGATTGGCTCCTTTCCTAATTGGATTGATATTTTTTGGCACTCTTACACATTTTTGTTTTTTAGGTGGGACAATAAATGAGATTTCCTAACTCCTTCTCAGTATACATTATTACAATGATTCCTACCCATTTGTGTTGTCCAAATAGACCCTTGATTGTCCATCCACCAAAAATTCTTGCAAAAAACTGAATACATATATTATTGGGCCATTTAGTTTGAGACCAATATTAAGAGAACGGAGGGATTATCTCATTATAAGTTTTAAAACCACAGATAAAGTTTGTTTTAGAGGTACCCAATCCCGACATCCCGCAGCTGTTGATGTCCCTGGCATACCTAGAAGCAAGTGTGGCAACAACTCCTTGACCCAGAAAAAGGCAATCAAGAAACCTTCCATTGATAAGCCGGTTGTAAAGGTGATGGTCTCATACCTCAAGCAATTCGTGAAGTCCATAGCTACAGTTGGGGGAGTAAATATTCCTGAAAGCCTAGCGAACCCAAAGAGCTTCATCGAGAATGCTATGTTTAGAGGTATGTCCACCGATCTCAACGGTCCGGGCCAAGATCCCCCAGCGACGAAGAGGAAGATGAGGAGGTAAATTTGAATTATACTTAAAATGTCCCTAACATTTGGATTTTTCCTATTCAATTTTAGGAAAAATTTAACGAACTAACCAAACTACAAATATTTGTGACAGGGTAGTGAGTTGGTCACCTTGTACGTCATGGGCATTCAAGGAGAGAGGATAAAGGTTGCACATGTTTGACTGTAAAAATAAAGGCGTCCAGAGAAATCACATGGTCCAGTAGCTCGCGTTCATGTGTGCGAGCCAGTCAACCATCCAAGAGTTGGGTTACCTTCTGCTAACTACCAATTCAGTGACGTGGGAGATGCATTGGGGAGTATGGTAGACTAGCCTATGACTCTGGTCACATTCGGAGTTGACTCCCGGATATATGACATTAAAGGGGCAAGCAATGGATGGATGAGTTTTACTGTCTCAATGTGAGCGACAATGAGGTAATCAAATCGACTAATAGCAACATCTTTTACATTAACTAATGCTTCCTTACTAATCGTTCAAATTTATTGCATTACATGAGTAGCTATCGACACCTATACATTCTGGATCGACCAAATCCTTTTGTCCCTCAAGGCAACAATTTTTACATGAGAGGCCACTAAAACGTGTATTTCTTGGTAATATCAGTCACTTGTACTTTATTTCAAAAAAATTCAAGTACGTATTTGCATAATTTTAGATTGTCAACAAGCGGCCTTTAACTGCATATCCCATCGAGGGGAAGTTTGTCACTTGCTACAACGAGCTTCTTACAAGCATGCAGTTGTCAAGAAGGGTGGCTTTGTTTCTAGAGTTTTGCCCATTAACTTTTGGCACACCGCATAGAACAACATTATTTATCGACTGTTTGGTGGAGTTTGGGAACTATCTTGGCAACAAAAGAGGAATTTCTTGGCTATTAAACTCAATGATAGATGTTTGGATGCGGTTGTTAAGGTTCACTTTTTCACAATAGCTCAAATTATTTAAGCCAATATAAGTTTTGAATATTATCTGCATTTCTTTTTCAGGGCACCTCTAGGATCAGGTCTTCAAGTCCTACAATGGCCACATTCAGTTTTTTTCTTGTCGTACGGGAGGCTATGCCTCAGAATCAAGGAGGCGGAGGTCGAAGGTCGTGCTGCTTCCATTCTCGAGACCATGTTTGCTGCTAATGTCGAGGCTTATGTCGTGTCGTATATTAAAATGTAAGTGGAACTTAATAATTTTCCAAACCATAATTTTTTTTATAAGTAACTGAAATTGGGTTTGCTCTAATACTTTCTTTTAAAAACAGCTACCATTGGTACTTAATACTCATTCGTCCTAATATAGGGGATGTTTTTACACTTGACTCGATGACTAGAGGGATCAAGCCCAAGAACATTAATGAAAAAAAATCATATCCATGTACTTTGATTCCTTCAATCAATGTTAATTTTTATGTCTACAATTGTGTGTTCACTAACATTTACAAGTTCAACATTAACATGATTGTGTGCAAATATCGAAGGACAAAGATTAAGATGGAACCCCCTCCAGATTACACATGGAAAATCACTAACATCGATGTAAGTCCTACAATCCAAGAGTCTCTTCTTTTCCACCATTACTTAATACAAGTATGTTTAACGCGTGCAGTGTCTAACGCAGTTGAGTGATTGAGAATGCGGATACTATGTCTTCCTCTAAATGAAAGAGTTTGTGCTCCATACCACTTCACAGATATTCTAAAAGTCGGCCAACATATTACAAATTAATCATTTGTTGTTCTTACTTACTAAATACTTTCAAGTACTTGATCATTTGCTTGTTTTCAATGCAACGGTTATTTTCATCAAAAAAGGGAACATACAATGCGAAGGAGATATCAGTAGTATCTGTTAGATGGTGTCAGATTTGGGTGGAGATATATTTCAAAGATTGCAAGACCTATATGGAAATCAACAAGTATCATAAAGTGTAGAAAGTGGAATTCTTTAAAATTTACAGTTTTTCCTATAATTTGGTTGTGGATGAATTATGTGTATTCAGACATGTTTAGTTTTTCAATTATTCATTACTCCTTTCTTAGCATTGATCTTATGTTGTAGATTATATCTTGTTGGTTGTTTTGAGTTTCTTTGATAATTGCCCGATTTTTTATCCGATTGGGCCAAGAAAAATTAAAATAGGCCATTGCAAAATAAAACAAAATCAGCACCGGTTTTTCATATTCCATATTCGTGTTGGAAAATTCCTAACATGCAATGACCAAGCACCGTTTTCCATATCAGATGTCGGTGCTGGAATATGAAAATGCATCAAATATCCTAGCACCACTTCCATATGGGAAGCGTTGCAAACAAAATTCGCAGACACAAAAAAACTAACAGATGTGGTATAAATGAACAGGTGCTGACCCTATTCTGTAAGCAACGGTTTTTTCAAACCGGTGTTGTTTATGCAGGGTAAGCACCGCTACAGTATCCCAAGCACCGGTTTCCTAAACCAATGCTGAGATACAAAGTTTTAGCCCCGGCATTGAAAACTGGTGCTTGTCAGCATAACTATTAGAATCAGTTCTTGGTTCTGGTGTCATTGCAACTAGGTTTCAACACCACCCTACTTAGGCACGGGTCAACTGGGGCACGAAATACCTGTGCCAGAGCCCCCAGCTACCAATGCCATAGGGGGTTGTCTGCAGTAGTGTAACAAACACCAATTTATCACTTAGAAATAGTGTTACTCAGTTGCATATCAGTTGTGTATTTTCTGCTGCTAGCTTCTATTTCCATCAATAAGCTAATTTCTAATTAGTCCTCCTTTTTTCCTTATTTTTGGATTAATCGCTGGATCATAACAGTTTTTCGTTCCTTACCTCCTAGTATATGGAAACACCGGGTATAGCAAAATATTTGGCCTAGCCGACTCTTTTCCAACTTATATAAGGCTCTTGCATATCAAGAAAGTTTGAATAAAAAGTCAAAGCCATCATTTGTCTGATTTAGTTTGCAACTTTTTTCATATTCATGTATACCAGATAACACCCGTACTTTGCACGGAAGTAAATTTAAAATATTATTATAAATAAATAAATAAATAAAATTTTAATAATTTAATTTGTTACATACATACGGATTTCATAGAAGGCAAAGTTTTTGAAAACACCGTCTTTCCATAGGCTTATATGGAAAGACGGGGTTTAATTAGAATAACAGAAAAGTAAAAGATTTTAGTTGCAACATTAAAATGTTATTATGCAGTGTGCAATAGTTATAAGTTTATGACCCGAGTAAATGCAACTTAAAATTTTTATCTTGATTTCTTCTAATTTGCGGTTTAAACCTTGGTCTTTCCATATTTTATGGAAAATCCGTCTTTTAAGAGATAGCTCATCTTAGAATATGAAAAATGATCACAGTTTTGAAAAATTGATTGTAATATCATACCATTAAACGATTTATGATAAAAATAAGTCAATTTAAATATTATTATATAAAAATAGATAAACATAATTTAATTATTTTAAAAATATTAAAACACATACATTAGCAAAAAAAACATTTTCATTATCAACATTGCATACATAGGAATTTTATAGAATATGAAAAATGATTAAAGTTTTAAAAATTTGATTGTAATATCATACCATTAAACGGTTTATGATAAAAATATATTTATTATTATCATATAATTTTTTTATTAAAACTTTAAAATATTTAAATTAGATTATGATTTTTAAAACTTCGTGAAATATTTTTTGTGACAGTAAACGATTGGGTTAAATTTCTCAGTTTAATATACCTAATAAGATTGGGTTAAGTTTCTTAGTTCAAAAATCTAATATTATGTTTTTTTCATTTAATCCAAACCAAAATTAAACAAACTAAATAATGAATACTCCAAAATCTATTTTATTAAAGATTTTATTTGAGTAAAGTGCATATACAACCCTATATAATTCAGATAAGTGCAAATATAACCTTGTGATGATTTAAAGTGCATATATAACCCTACATAATTCACATAAGTGCAAATATAACCTTGTGATAATTTAAAGTGCAAATATAACCCTAATAGCTAGTGTATCTTCAAATGCAACTTTTTTCGACAGTTTGAGGCTGGATTATGTTAAAAAGATAAATTTACCCTTTTGTAAAAAAATACAAAAAATACAAAAAACAATGAAATTATCTGCATACCCCTGAAGACCTAAGATATTACCTTCTACCCACAGCTTCTTCCATTACCTTCCACCCACAAATTCTTCTACCTTTGACGATACATTTGGGAATTTAAGAAATTACCTTCCACCCGCAGCTTCTTCCATTATATTTTCCCATTCCCATTCGATGGCAAGACGGTGTCCCAAATTTGGGTCTTGGTGGCGAGGTGGCGTCCCAAATTTGGGCCTTGACTTCTTTACCATCGATTTCGAGGGTCTGGGTCTGAACTCCACCCCGATGGTGGTCTTGGAATACGAGTTGAACTCATTTCTTGCTTATCGAGACAACAAGTTGGATTTCCCGACCGCTAAATCCCCTTTGATCACTTTCTTGAACAGGTATTCCTCTCCCACCTCTTCTAATGAACCCATGACTGGTGATTTGCATATTTGAATTCGAGTTGGGAAGTGGTGGAGTGATGATGAGAGCCCAGTTCAGTGGCGAGACGGGGGTGGTGGTGTTGGTCGTGTGGAGCCAGGAGGGGGTGCCAGTGGTCGGCGTTGGTGGTGGCGCAACGGCAGAGGTGGTGGAGCAGTGGCGGTGGTGTTAAGGCGGTGGAAACACTGAAAAACATCGTTGGAGGAGCTTGACTTCATCGAAGGTGGAGATCGATGCGTAAGGGTTTCAGATTCTTAGATGCAGTAAGAATCTGAGCTCAATTTCGTTTAATTTCAACAGAAAATTCGCTAGAGCTGGCTGGTGGCGATGGTGAGGGTGTAAGGTGGTGGTGGTGGTGGCAGGGCTAGCTAACAGTGGTGGCGGGATGGCGGTTGGGGGTGATGGGCTGAGGGTATTTTTGTCTTTCATGTTTTTGCTTTAGACTGAAATGGCGTTTTAGTTATTTTCAATCAATTAATGGCCGGAAATGACCAATAAATGTTGGAATATAATCTTTAAGATTTTATTTACACTTATATAAAGTAGTTATGGTTGTTTTTGCACTAAAAACATATCAGTGTTATATGTGCAGTTATTGAAGTTATATAGGGTTATGTTTGTGTATCTCCCATTTTATTTTAATAAATAATATACAATTAATTTTATGAAAGATCATATTTTCATGAGTTACTGAACACTATATTTATTGAATATTATATAATTAATTTTATCAAAGGTTGTATTTTTATTTGAAAAACGTCGGAAGAAAGTTGGTTTATTCATATCCGGAGCAAAAAGATACCGGGCCTAACCGACTCTTTTCCTACTAACATGAGGTTCTTGCTCACGAAGAAAATTTGAATAAAAAGTCAAAGCTATCAGTTGTCAGTTTCGGCCTGCAACTTTTTCTAATTCATGTAGATTTCTCATAAAAAAACATCCAAGATTTTTACTTCCTTTGACTGGCTAAAAACTATCCATTTTCTTCATTTAGTTTGTTTTTAATTGTGGCGGACCTCTTTTCTCTCAAAATTTGAATATATTTCCTTAACAACTTCTTTTTTTTCTTTTTTTTTAAGAAATACCACTCGTTATGGTGGGGTTTGGTGGACCCCTACATGTTTATTTATTTAAAAATTAAAAACTAGAAAAGAGGGAGACGTAATACCTTACCTCTGAGGAGTATAATCTAAAAGTTCTATATACATATTGCCTATTGTGTCTAAAGAACCTCAGATCCGAATTGAAAATAGCAAAAGAAACTAAAAGTTTTATTACAACGTAGAAAGATAAAATATACAAGCATGCTATGTCTTCACATATGGAATATAAGCCGCATCCTATAGAATCTTGCCTTGGATCTCCTTGGGCAATCCTGCATAATCAAACATATTATTTACCTATGATGTACTTGCAAATTTGGCTAACGCGTCGGCTACACTATTTGCTTCTCAGTAGATGTGCTTCATCGTGAAGTTGATTTTCAAGAGGAGAGCTCTAATGTGTCTTATATCTGTTGTGCAGTTCCATGGTTCTGCAATCTTCCCTTCTAGTATGTGTTGTAAGATTTGTGAATCAACTTCAATCTCTAGCTCTTTGATGCTTTGTTGGATAGCCAATTGGAGTCCATGTCTTAATGCTGAAGCTTCTGCTTGAAGAATGGAGCCGTTTGGAATGGTTTTGGCTTACGCTGCAATAACTGTTCCTCTGGAGTCTCTGATTATGACTCCAATTCCTGTCATACCAATTTGTAATACTAATCCATCTGTATTCAATTTATACTTCCCAGGAAGAATCCATTATACAATTCTATTTTCCTTCTTTTTCCTATGATCTTTCTTTATCATGAGTCTGGGGATGTTGTTGGTTGGATTTCAGAAGCATTTAATCCTTTTACTCAATAGAATGTCATTCAGAAGGAAGAGGGTGTTTATGATAACAAGATCTATTTTTGGTGTTTGATTATCAAAGATGATCTCGTTTCTATCACACCAAATGTTCCAGATAATCAAACAGGGTATTATCTTTATTATGTTATTGACCTCTTGATTTGGGATATTTAAATGCCAATAAAAGTAAAACCTATCCCATAAAAATAAGAAATCATGTGACAGGATTGAGAAGATTTGATCAAGAGCCTTCCAAATTTTTATTATTTCTGAGCAGTTACTAAAACTATGATTTAAACTATCATATTCGTTTTTGCAATAGACATTTTGAAGGCATTTGAAAGTCAAAATCTTCTAAAATGTCAGGTAATGCAATTAAACGATTGAGTATTCTCCAATTTAAGAAATTTGTCTTTTTAGGTAAATAAGATAACCACGGGTATTTGAAAGAGTTGATTTTCTGTTTCTTAGGTCTTAGAATCTCATAAGCTGATTTAAGTGTGAATTGTCCATTAAATGATGGTTTCCAAACCATCTTGTCTTCATCATAGTCATGTCAGATGTTAAACTGTTGTTCCAAGATTTGTACTATGTTAGCTGGCAATATGTCTTTTAGAATCTAAGTGTAAGAAGTTTTATTTGTTAAAAATTTCGCCATTGTTATATCTTGGAGAGGTTGTGTATTATCTGCATTTAAGTTTTCCGATAATATCCCATTTCTAGTCCAGTTTGAGTCCTAGAAGGAAGCTTCTTCTTTGTATATTTGGATGTGTGTGTATAGTTGGGCTATTTCATTAACTTCAATTATCCTCTTCCATGTTTTAGTTTTTTATGATTATCTGGGAAGGACCACAAAAATTTGGCCCATAAAGACTTTCCTTGTTGTAATTTCCACCATAATTTCAATGAAAAGCTTTTAATCATTATGTGAACGTTTTTAAGACCTATACCATTTTCCTCTAAGGGGTAACTTAGGTTCTGATAAGATTTCCATGTTCTCCTCTTATTGTTTTCTAAGTAACTTGAGCTCCATAAGAACTTGGCCATCATTTTATGGATATTTTCAATGATTGTTTTTGTTGGCTTAAGGACTGTTATTAAATGAAGAGGTATGGATGATAGAACATGTTTTATTAGGATTATTCTTCCAGCTGTAGATAAGGATTTGTTCTGCCAAGATTGAATATTTGAATTTATGTTACTCAAGAGAGATTGGAAGTGGGAGTTCTTTTATCTACAAGTATAAATTGGGCATCCCAAGTATTTGAAAGGTAGATTTCCCAACATCATTTTGTCTCATTTTTAATTATTAATTCACTATGGGTTGAGGTATGTTATGAGAGATAAACTGTTGATTTCTCAAAGTTAACCTTTTGGCCAGTTACTAATTCATATGATTTTAGGAATCCTATTAAGGTTTGTATTCCCTTTTTGGAGTATTGCATAAATGTTTATCATGGATGATGGGAGTTTGTAAGGCCCGATGTTTGAGTATTGATACAGGAAGTTCAAGTTTTTTAGAATGCTTCAGCCATTAAAATGGAGAGTATAAGTGAGAGAGGATCTCCCTGTTTTAATCCCCCAAAGGCTTGGAAGAAACCATTTGGAGTACCATTTATTAGTACTGAGAAAAAGGCAGATCTGATATGGCACATGATTAGATTTGTTAAATGTTCAAAGAAGCCCATTTTAATCAGTAATTTATTTAGAAAGTCCCATGATACTCTGTCAAAATCTTTCATCATATCAAGTTTAATAATCATATTATGCCTTTTTGTTTTTTAGTGCAAAAATTTGTGATCTCTTACATTAATAATACATTATCTGCAAGTTTTCTACCAGATATAAATGCAAATTGTTCAGGGCTAATTACTGAGTCTAGATGTGACTTCAGTCTTTCAGTTATAAGCTTTGACATAATCTTATTTGAAAATTTACAGAGACTGATTGATGTGTAATCTTTGAAGGATGCACAAACATTTTTTTGGGGGATTAGAACAATTAGAGTTGAGGAGATAGCTTTGGGTACTGGAGTTAAGTTTAAGAAGTCATCTATAACTTCTCGTGTGTCTTCTTTTATTATATCCCAACAATGTTTATAAAAGCTTCCTAAAATTCCATCTGGTGCAGGGGCTGAATCACTATCCATTTGGGAGTGAGTTCTTGTAAAGTTGCAGGTTTTATTAATTGTTGATTAATTTGCGGAGTTATTACTTCTGGAATATTTTCCAATATCCATGATGTATTAATTCCTAATGGATCACAAATTTCATTTGTTAGTAGTTCAGAGAAGAAACTTACAACTTCTTCACTTATTTCATGTTTTGTATTTAACCATTTTCCATTTGAGTTATTTTATCTCAAAGATCATTTGTCTTTTGTGTTTTGATTTGATTGAGTTATGGAAGAATTTAGAGTTAGTATCTCCTTCTCTTAACCATTTGACCCTTTATTTCTGTTTCCAGAAAGTGTCTTGATTGGCCAAAGCTAGAGTGCGATTTGCTTTCGCAGAATTGAAAGCTATAAGATTTGTTGTGTTTTCATTCAGTTGAAAATTAGCTTCTACCTGTATGAGTGCTTCTTCACATTCTTTGACTTTATCGAATATGTTTCCAAAAATGTTTATGTTCCAAAGTTTTAAGGCTGCTTTTAGGTTTTAAATTTTGAGAGCCAGTTTGTTCATGCCCTTTAGGTGAGTGTATATATTCCATGCATCTTGGATTAAATGCATGAAAATGATGTGAGTGAACCAGCAGTTTTGGAATCTAAAGGGTTTTGGACCAGAGGGTTCAGTTTCTCCTTTTATGTTGAAAAAGAGAGGTGAGTGGTCAGATTGTTGTCTAGGAAGCGTTTTAACATTGGAAGAAGGGAAAAGAGACCACCATTTTTGGTTTGAGCGGGCCCTTTCTAGTCTTTCCCAGACTCTTCCCTTAGTTCTTATTCCTGTCCAAGTGTACAAGTTTCCAGATGTGGGTAATGTTGTGGGTTCAGCAGTTGAAATGAATTTGTTGAGATTTTTAATACCTCTTGGATTAGGATTTGATGGACCGAGATAATCTTCAACTTTTTCCATTACATTAAAAACACCTATTACGCTTAATGGTTCATTTTTATGCTTTAAAAGTTCAGACCATAAAACTGATCTTTCCTTTGCAGTGTGTCTTGCATAAATGAAACCTTTTAAGCATTCATTTTGAAGGTTTGGGTGTTTGATTCATGTGAAAATGTGTTGGTTATCCTCTTGTAAGATTTTAAGAGTGATTGAGTTATCCCAAAAAATCCATATTTTACAATCCTTTCCCGGGTAGTAGTTTTTGTCTCCTATCTGATTAGCTATATTTTGTATAGAATCTGATTGAACCATTGGTTCTATAGTAACAAATAGAGATATTTGGAATCTGTGGTTTATATCCCTGATTCTTATATGTGTTGCTTTATTACTAATCCCTCTAGCATTCCACACACATAATTTTGTGCATATCATCTTAAATGTGTTTAGGATTAGAAAATTTGGAATGGGTTTGCACCGTTTTAGGTGTTGAGGTACAGTTTTTTTAATGTATCTTCTTGGTTTTTGAGTTTGTTCAATATTTTCTTATTCATTAAGGCTAACTGTTTGTTTTACTAAGGAATTGAATCTCTGTTGTGATTCTGTAAAACTAGCTTTTAGTTCTGAAAGATTAAGGTTTCTATCAGACCTGTTGATTAATTTCTGCTCCGTGTTTAACCAATCAAGGCTTTTATCTTTTTTGTTACTTGATGTTAGAAGTGGTGATTCTCCTTTATTAATCTCAATGAAATTATCATTATTTATGGAGTTTCCTATGCTTGTTGTGGTGATTTGCAAAGAGTTTTTGGATTTAGAGCATGTATGTTTAGGAGGTATAGTCTCAGAGAGGGGGAACATGTCAGAAGAGATACCGTTAGCGTTAGCATTAGCATGCAAATCCAAATTTCTTTCAGAGTATATAACATCAATAGATTCAGAAGCAGGACTTTTTTCTAATATAAATTGTGACTTATGAACCTCAAATTCAGTGAATTTATCAGATGGCTTAAATTTATCATGCATATCAGATGGAACGGCAGGTGATTCCTTAAGCAGAACATTTTGTGGTTTATGAACATTAGTCAAAATTATCTTATCATTTTGCTCAGTAGACAAATCAGCCAAAACTGTAGGTTTATGAACATTAGACAGTTCAGCCATATTACTTACTTTGTTCTCCTGTGTAGATAGGTCAGTCAGAACATTAAAGCTACTAACATCAGTAGACACACCTAGGGATTTATTAGCTATCTTAGCAGTAACTCTCCCATCATCATCAATAACAGTTTCAGAAAGAACCTGTTTTGTTGAGAGTGTATAAATTGGATTCTGAGTCCTTGGTTGAGATGGAATCACCAAGATGTCTTGTTTCTGTCGTTCCATAGTTGCCTGTGATTTTCCCTTGTTCTGTAAACCTGTGACTTTATGAGATTGTGTATTAGATCTATTCTTATTCACAGGGACATATCTTTTTTCCAGAATGGTAAGACCTGAGGATGATGGCTTCATTCCATTGTCTGTAGGCCTTCTCTGTTCATCTTTTGAATGAGCCACATTACCTGTATTCTTAGTAGAGTTGTCTGAAGGTCTCCAAGCATGAAGAGTGGATAAAATGTTTTCGTTCCTGCAAGAAGAATTGAGATGGCCTAGTTTACGGCAGTTAGAGCAATAATCTGGTATGCCATCATATTCCACATATATCCATTCATTAAAGAACTGTTGAGGCAAACCATACATTGAAACCCAGACTGGGACCATAGGAGAATCAGCATGAGGGTTAAAGTTTGGAACCCATTTTGTATTTCGAAGAGAATAGGGACCAAAATTCCAAACCTTGTGGTGCCAACACCGGTAATAGTCTTCCGGCAATGCAAATTTGATCAATGCCTGATGATCGTCTAATAGATTGATTTATGTATGACCTTTAAAATCAGCAATTTTAAAATCCTTACGTAGTCGATCCATTTGAGGTCTACTACGTGCAAATTTACCGATCAGCGTCCACCTTAGAGGAGCTTCGAGCCTTTCGCATTCTTTAATTGTGAATTTCAATCATGGCTCTCCAAGATGATCGATCTCCTGCTTTGGATTGAATGGAGTTCTGGACATTGTTTTCTCCGGTTTTGGACGGAGTTCTTTGAGAAGTTCCTTATTCAAGGTTTGTGCATAAGAGAAAGAGCATTTTGGGTCCGGCGGCGATCCGCCACGGGAGAGGAAAGGCGGTGAGAGTGGCAGTAAGGCTGTAGGGTTTACTCAGACAAATCGCCTCAGAGCGGGTTCAGTGATCCCATCAAATATCGATGCAACTTTCAGACTATAATTTTTTCGGAAAATGGTTTTTTCATTCTTTAAAAATGAAGAAGCGCACACTTTTAGAGACCTTTTTTTTTGCTTCTTTTAGGTTTATGTGTATGTGTCACTCCTAATTAATATTCTCTAACTGTGTATAAGATTTCTACTTTTTATTTTCATTTATTTTAATTAATAGTTTTCATTTTATAAAATTAAAATTTATTATTAATACTCATTTTAATTTCAACTTCTCTTTTATATCAATATGGATAAATATTCGTGTAAAAGGAATATATGAAAATTACGATGGGACCGAGGGAGCAGGAAGAAGGCACGTTTCTTCGAACTTAAGCAGTGCTTGATCCTCACGTATTTCATTAAAATACTGCTTTGGCAGAAATGTCTTTTTTTAAAAAAATTTGAATTTCATCCAATAATAAAACCATAACCACTAGACACTCGCGGACAAGTCAATCGCAGCATGAAAACAACCTTTAAAATAATATTTCAATTTTTAAAAAAATATTATCCTCTATAAATTATTTCGCCAAGCTGAAAACTGAACTGAACCGAACCAATCCCATTTCTTCATCATCAACCAAAGAAATGGAGAGCATGAACGTCCCTTTACTAGGCGATTCGGGTTCTGAGTGCTGGAGTTTATATTGGAAATATCACAATTAAATTCTCGAAAATAAGATTAGCACAAACATACATCAAAAGAATAATTTTATTAATTGATCATGCATTACAGTTCATGCTAAAAATTAAATACGAAATTAATTTA
>JAULKM010112587.1:0-22658 GCA_032355605.1 Rubia tinctorum
AGAAGATGTTGATGAGACAGATTATGAATCATCTGATTCTCACGAGTTCGATGAATCGTCTGATTCTGAATACTATGATTCTGTTGATGAGTTTTTTGCTGTCAGCTCCGTCGACGAAGAATGTCCTCATGTGACTCATGAGAGGGGTTGTGATAAACCTCCGGCGTGGTTTTACTTTGTATTTTTGTTCTTGTTTTTGTTTTTGTGAGGTGATATGGTTTTGGTTCGTTTGTAATTCTATAAACTCTTGACTAATTCTTGATTTAGAATGACTAACCGTGAAACGGAGTCGTAATTTGATATTTATTTTTATTTATTGCAATAAGATTTTCATAACGAGTCCGTCTCTTGAAATACGGTCTTTCATAAATTATAAAAAGACAAATGTTTAAACTGCAAATTAGAATAAATGAAGATAAAACTTTGAAAAACAATTAAAATGATTCATAATGTATACAAAAAATTATGATTTGACCCTCAAAGTTATTGAAGCGAGCTTTCTTATGATTGCTCTAACCGTCAGTCGGCCTAACGAGAGACTCCTATTTGACGATTAACATTTAGACCAATTATGAAAAAAATGTTTCAATAACTTATAGCGTTAAATTATAATTATTTACACGTTATATGATAATTTTAAAAGTTTTTCAAAATTATAAGAAACTCGCTGAAATAAATAAAAGAGTAAAAGGTTAAAATAACTTTGGACTAGGCTGACTTTTTAGTTAATGACCGTTTGACCGGAATTGGATGAAATGATAATTTTACCTTGATTAAAAACAGGAAAATACATGAAAATACATAACTGCCCTTGTCTTTCTTTCCCATTACTTTATTTCCCATTTCTTTCATCTTCCTTCAGCGCTGCGAATTGCCCCACCTTAGCCCGACACTAATTGCCTCCAGTGCTGGGAATTGCCTTCACCGTTGCGAATTGCGGGTGGCAAAGTTGGTATAGCGGGCATTGTCGGTCTTGATGGTGGCGGAGGTTGGGGAGGGATTTAGAGGTGGTGATGGGGTTAGGGTGGGATTTGGAGCAGGTGGCGGGAGGGTGGAGGAGGCGGTGACAGCGGGATTTAGGGTTAGGGTGGTGGAGGTGTGGGAGGCGGTGATGTTAGGGTGGTGGTCGAGTCATCACCGGCGGTAGTGGTGGGGTTTATGATTAGGGTGCGGGAGGTGGGGAGATTTGGATAGTGGCCGAGTCTTTCCATGTGGTGGCGACGAGGTTTAGGGTTAGCGGGGAGGTTGAGCGAGGAGGCTGAGCTCTCTTTGATTACTTTACCAAGCAATTAAGGTGAGTGTATTACTAATTAGTTAAGCAGTTTTGATGATTTCTTGAGATGAGAGTTGTCTAGTTTGTAAAGATTTGTGATTGTGGTTTTGGTGGGGTTCTTTTATGTAGGACAAATGGTGAAGGATGACAAAACAAAATGTGGTAGTGGCAGATTCAAAATCTTAATCAATATGGCGATAACGGTGGCAGTGGCGAACTCTTCATTGTTTACCATGGTAGCACAGAAGAAAGATAGGTTGAGGGGTGGGGTATTTTGGGAACAAATTTTCAGAATTTAAGTTAAAATTTTCAACTTTTAAGTCAAGGATATTTTAGTCATTTCACTTCTTCTCAGTGTCGGAATTTATAGAGTCAACGCCGGAAATAAGATTTTGGGTATATCAACACAAATATTCTGAAAGTTATGGTTACATTGACACATACAATAATTAGTTAGGGTTAAATTGACATTTCTAATATTGCAGAGTTATATTGGTATTTTCAACCTAAAGTCAGAATTATAAATGTAAATAACCCTAAAATAAAAATAAACATCAAATTATCTCATAAGTTAATCAATTATAAAATAATTCTGTTTAACGGTTCGTTAATCTAAAATAAAACTATGTTTTAACATAAATTTGTGCATATGAGAAAACATAAAATCACATGCTATATAGTGAAATTAAATTCAAGCAATAAGTACACGTTTCAAAACAAGCAAAATAGGTGACCGAGTGACCGATCGGCCCTGCTGAAATCAGATTTTCCTATATTGCTCTCATCCTAGCTTTGTTAATAAAAATATAATTGTGAGTTGATTATTATTTACCGCTTATGATGTTACATTATTACATTGTGATTGTTCAATTTTTTTATTTAGTGGTTTACAAAAGTACAGATGAAGATGTTAATTTTTTTTAAAAAAATATATGTTCCACTGCACTTGTACATTCTATTGTTTTTGCATTTGAAATAACTTGTTAAAAATTATTCATTACAAAATAGTTCAAATGACCTAATATATCGCTAACATAAAAACTAAAAAAATCCAAATAGTCTAAAACATCAACAACAATCCAGTGCATCAACTCTAACAAATAAACAATATATTAAAAATATCATTCTCAACCAATACATGCTTATCATCTCATTAATAACATCATAGAGCTTTTCCTTGGAAAGTGTTCATTTGAAAAAAACATAAAACATCACATGCAGTAATAAAAACATCAATATCTGAAATTAAAATATCACAATAGCACACATAACATGACTGAAAACTACATTTTGAAACATCAAATATAGTAAACATCAACAACAGTATCTAAAACATTATAGTTGAAAAAGAAGAAAACTTACGGATCTCGCTTCCTTCTTAATTGCAACATAAGTGGGAAAATCATCTTAATTAGACATCTAAGAAACAACACAAAAATTAGCATAAATCGTAACAAAATTCTAAGATATCACACACAATCAAAATTGCACATCAATTACACACTTAAGCATGAAAACACCACAAGAATCAAACACTGAAACTAAAACATCACATAAACACAAAGAGAAAAACTTGAAACCTAAACATGAAACATCAAACTAGAAACTAGAAGCATCAACAACAGTATGTAAAACATCACATCGGAAAAATAATAAAACTTACAGATTCTCCTTCCTTCTTGATTGCAGCAGCAGTGGAAAGTCTTCTTAGACATCTAAGAAACAACAACAACGACACAAAAATTAGCACAAATCGTAACAAAAACCATAAGATATCACACACAATCAAAATTACACATCCATTGCACAATTAAGCATGAAAACACCACAAACATCAAACACTAAAATTAAAACATCACACCAACACAGATAACAATACTTAGAGAAAAGTTCATATATAACCCTACCTAATTCACATAAGTGCAAATATAACATTTTGATAATTGAAAGTGCAAATATAACCCCAGATAGTAAGTGTAAGTGCAAATATAACCTTTGCAGCAACTTTTGGTTGTAATTCTGTGAAAAAACTATGTAACCCCTTATATATATAAGAACTGCCTATAATGCCCCTAAACACTAACCCAATTTTAATTATTCTTTTTTCCTTCTTCTATTTCCTTCTCTCTTTTCCCGTGCCTCCCTTCTCTTTTCTCCCATCCTTCATTCTCTCTTTTTTCCCGCCGCCTCTCTCCCTCCCTCCACCATCCTCCGCCGCTAAGTCCTCCCTCCACTACCAACGTTGAGCCCTCCAACACAGTACTGTTTAGCAACCTCGTCACCGTGCGGAAAAGGAGAGCAAAGTGTCGACATCAATGGCAATAAACCAAGAAGTTCTCAAAGTCCGCCACTGCGCCGCTCCCCACAGCTGAGCCCATTGGTCAGCTAACGGAGGGGGATCTGTGGGTCAGCGCTTAATAACTGCGCTAAATTTAGGAGTGAGGCGGCCAGGATGAGGGAAATTTATAGTCGACGTGGTGACGAGGTGGTCGGCGGCGAGGGGAGGGGGAGTGACGAGGTAGTCAATGACGGTGGGGGTGAGGTCTTATGAGGAAATCTAGCATTGGGGGAGGTCAGTGGAGGAAATATGAGATCGGTGAAAATCTGAGGTCGGAGGGGAAAATATGAGGTCGTCGACAGCGGTGGGAGTGATGCGACGGGGAATTCTTTGGTCATCGGTGGCGGAGGGGTGAGGCGGAACACTAGCGGTGGGTGGAAGGCTGACGACAGGAGGTGGTAGCGGAAACCCTAGCGGCGGAGGAGGTGGCAGTAGAGGTGGTGGTGGCATCGACATAGATGGTGGCGTCGGCGGAGGTGGAGTGGCGGTGGCGCGGTGAAGGTGGTGGTGCAGTGATGGTGGTGGCAGTGTAGTTGTAGGCTCAAAGGGAATTTTTGTCTTTCAAATATTTTTTTAGGCTGAATCTGGTCATTTTTTATCGGTCAACGGCCAGAAATGGCCAGTCAATTCCGGAATATAATCTCTAGGGTTAACACTTATGTAAAGTAGTTAGGGTTGTTTTTGCACTGAAGATTATCATAGGGTTATATGTGCTCTTACCTGAACTATATAGGATTATATTTGTATATATCCCCAATACTTAAAATCTAAACATCAAACACCAAACAGAAAACGAGAAACATCAACAGCAGTATCTAAAATATCAAAGCTGAAAAATAATGAACTTACAGATCCTCCTTCCTTCTTGATTGCAGCAGCAATCAGGCGAGTCTTCTTACATATCTAAAAAGCAGTATCAACAAAAAAAATTAGCACAAATCCATAAGAACAATTCACCAATCACAAAAAAATAGAGAAATTCCCAAATATTAACACGGTGAACAATATAAACCCAAAAACACATAATAAAACACGATTCAACCACATAATGAACAAATAACACAAAATAAGCACAATAATACTCAGTATAACCTACACAAAACCCAAGAAAAACACATGAACCAAACAAATTAAACAAAAATTGAAAAAAAAAATGCATTAAAAATAGAGAAAAGACATTACCTTAGAAGATAAACATAAAACAAAGGTCATATTGTGTTAGATAGTCGGAAACCGAATCTAAAATTGGAAAATTCATCGGAAAATTCCAAAGATCTCTACGAACGATTGCGCGCAAGAAAGGAGGAAGAAAAATGGAGATGATGTGTTGTTAATTGGAAGGAAAGAAGCATGTGTGCGGTTGAGATTTGGAGCTCAAAGAAAATGGCGAGAGAAGATGCAGAAAGGAAATGGAATTTTATGAGGGGAAAGTGAGAGAGGAAGGCAAAATGTTTATTATTAATTTATACCTGGATTTAAATGTAAATTAACAAAATTACACACCCCAACCCCTGAACTTTTTAAAATTTAATTTGAAACACATGTTGAATCCTTTGCAATGTAATCTTTGGTCTCGCTGTGAAACAGTCTTATACAAAACTCTGGCTTAATTATATAACTAATTGTACTTAATTACAACAAGTATCTTTTTAGGAATTATAACCCCTTTGGCCTATATATTGGTGATATGTTTTGCACATCTTTTCCAAAACTGAAAAGGAAAAAAAAAAAAGGTCCTAATTCTACTCGGTCTAGAAAGTCTCAGGAAATGCTACATTTTCATAAATTTATGAACAGTTCTTAGTGACTTTTACTTGAAATGTAATTTTTTTATAAAATTTAAATATTGTATTTTAAAATTTAAAATAAGTAATAATATATATTGAATATATAGTATAAAAATATTTAATATTAAATATTAAATTTAATATTTAATTGAATAAATACAGTGTACAAGGTAAAAATGTTCTAATCCTATTCGGTTTTCCTGTCATTCCGTATCTATCTACTATAAATATCAAAAACCTCGCCCAAATTATCCACTCATACTACCTCTTGTGAGAAGAAAACAAACCCTATTAATTTTCTTGAACTTTAACCATGTCGAAGGATTTGTTCATTGATTCTTGTCTCCGGTTCGACCGCGCTCTGACCGGCTCAAAGAGACACAAGCTCGCATTTTGAAGCGCCTGGAGGAGCGACAAACTCGCGCCATGGAGTTCTGTAGAAAAACTGATAGCAGCTCAAGAACAGAAGAAAACAGTAATCAAGGAAATTTGGGAAGGAAAGTATTTGGGAAAAGTGATTTTCTGATTAAACCAACTGAATGTACAAACTCCTGTATATATAGAGTATATCCTCAACTAACTAACCAACTCAATTACAGTAACTAATCAACTAACTAACTGTTCAGAACAAACTAACAAAACTAACCAATTCAAACTGTAAAACTGTAAAGATAAATACATGCTCAACAAGTTCCGCGCAAGCTCGATCTATGGAGTCTCTGAAAGAGAAGCGTCTTAGAGAGACACAAGAACTAACGCAAGCTCGAATCATACAGCATCTTTTTGATACACACAGAGAAAAAATCTTGTCCGAAAAGACGGTAGAGAGACAATCCATGGCGGTTGAGACTTCGGCCGAAACCCGCCGTTCGGATGATTCCTCCACCACGGCCTCTGGTTTAACGGAAGTTCCTCTTCTTCTTCTTCATATCAGTGATGATCAAGAAGAAGAGGAAAGTGATAGCAGTAATGAAGAAGCCCGTGCAATAAAACGTGATTCGAAGCCGGTGCGCAGTATGGACGACATAGACACTGATAGCAGTGATGAAGATGAAGAAGAAAGTGATAGCAGTAGTGAAGAAGCCGGTGCTAGAAAACGTGATTCGAAGCCGATGCGTGGCATGGACGACATGGACACTGATAGCAGTGATGATGAAGAAGAAGAAAGTGATAGCAGTAGTGAAGAAGCCGGTGCTATAAAACGTGATTGGAAGTCGGTGCGCGCTAGTGACGACATCGACACTGATAGCAGTGATGAAGAAGAAGAAGAAAGTGATAGAAGTAGTAAAGAAGCCGGTGCAATAAAACATGATTCGAAGCAGGTGCGCAGTATGGTTGATGAATCATATGATTCTCACGAGTTCGATGAATCGTCTGATTCTGAATACTATGATTCTGTTGATGAATCATCCGAGTTTTTTACTGTCAGCTCCGTCGACGAAGAATGTCGTCACGTGACTCATGAGAGGGGTTGGGAGAAACCTCCGGCATGGTTTTACTTTGTATTTTTGTTCTTGTTTTTGTTTTTTGTGAGTTGATTTGGTTTTGGTTCGTTTGTAATTCTATAAATTCTTGACTAAGTCTTGATTTAGGTCAACTAACCGACGGAGTCATTCTATAATTGATGCATGTAATTAATGTTGAATACTGATTCAAAGTTAGTTGCTGTTATTTAGCAACACGTAGTACTTAGTTGTTGCTATTTTCATGCATTCACGTAGAGAATAACGAGATTATGCTTCCCTTCTTTTTAGCTTTGGTTGTTTACAAGTTGGCCTTATTTAAATCTTTGGTTTGTGGAGTTCAGAATGAAATCAATCTAGTAGTTTGCTTATATAATCTTTCCCTTCATTCGTAATTTTTATCTTCAGTTTGCTTCAACACTGTGGTATCAGAGCACTAACCAGGTTTCGGTTCAATTTCGGTGAAGAATGGCGAGCAATGGCACAAGTTCAAACTCTCAACCCTCGATTCCCATCTTCAAAGGGGAAAAGTACCATTTGTGGAGTCTTAAGATGAAGACCATGTTTAAATCTCAAGAATTTTTGGATTTGGTGGAGAACGGGTACAACGAGCCCAACCCAGCACCGCTTGTTCCTGATGCACAATTCCGGGAGACTCGGAGAAAAAATGCTAAGGCATTGTTTCTCATCAAATCTGCACTGGATGAAGACATATTTCCCCGGATCACATCAGCCAACAATGAACATCAAGCATGGGAGACACTCAAACAAGAATATTTGGGTGATGAGAGAGTGATTAAGGTAAGTCTGCAAACTCTTCGCAGTGATTTTGCTGAACTATCCATGGGGGAAAAGGAGGTTGTTCAAGATTATATGTTAAGGGTGACTGAAATCGTCAGTCAAATGAGGTCGTTTGGTGAAACGGTTAGCAATGAAACTGTTGTGAGTAAAGTATTGAGGAGTCTAAATGGTGATTGGAATCATATAGTGGCTGCCATTGAAGAATCAAAGGAGTTGTCAACTTTTACATTTGATGAATCGATGGGATCTTTGTTAGCTCATGAAAGTAGGATAAAGAAAGGGACTCATATGTAGAGGAGAAAGCTTTTCAAGTGAAGGGAGAGTCTTCTTATAAGGGGAAGATGGAGAATTCCGGAAATCATGGTAAGAGGCAGAGGTGGTTTCTGTGGAGGCCAGGGTCGCGGTCGTGATTGTAGAAGAGGCAGAGCTCAGTCAAGTGGTGATGGCGGAAGAGGCAGAGGACACTTTGGTGATTCTCATCAACATGGGAGCCAAATTCAACGTAACTATTATAAGAGATATGGCCACAAAGAAGCTACATGCTGAGCAAAACAAAGAGGAGAACAACCTCATGCAAACTTTTCTAAGAAGATTGAAGAGAAGAGTAGGTTATTTATGGCTCATTCACAAGTTCGGGAGTCATCAGGCAGCGGCGAAGTGTGGTTTATGGACAGTGGATGTTCTAACTATATGACCGGAATAAAGTCTCTATTCAAGGAGCTTGACGAGACAAAGAAAGGAGAAGTTCTTCTAGGAAATAACAAGAAGATGCAGGTGGAAGGGAATGGTATCATTTCCATCAAAACCATGCAAGGTGATGTGAAACTTCTTTGTAACGTGGAATTTGTTCCTGATTTGGCTCATAATTTGCTAAGCACTAGCCAGCTGCCAGCTTATGAGTAGTTATAAGCTTTTCTTTGATGATGATATGTGTGATGTTATCGATAAAAATTATGGGCATAGCATAGCCAGTGTTCTGATGACTCAAAACAGAATGTTTCCTCTTGATGTTGCCAATGGTGTGAGTAGAGCCCTTGTTTCTAAAGAGAAAAATGAATCTGAGTTATGGCATTTGCGATATGGACATTTGAATGTTCGGAGTTTGAGAGTTTTGAGTAAAAAACAAATGGTTGTGGGCTTGCAAAAAACAGGCGAACTTAGTTTTTGTGAAGGGTGTGTGTTTTGGTTAGTAACCGTTCGAAACTTGATGAGAAGTCTGAAAAGTGTATATTCATTGGTTATTGTTCTCAATCCAAAGCATATCGTTTATATAATCTTGCAAGTGGCAAAGTAATAATCAGCAGGAATGTTGTATTCAATGAAGAAGCTTGTTTAAAATGGAGTGTTGACAAGGATGGCTCTTATTACATTCCGGTGGTTGATGAAGTTGAGGAGCAATCAGACCGCGTTTCACCAGAATCTTCACCACCAAGCACTCCGCCGTCGACATCGAGTGCTTCGTCTAGTGAAGATGAATCTCCACCTAGGAAATTCATATCCTTGGCGGACATTTATAGTTCTTGTAACTATTCTTTGTTGGTGACTGAGCCGAGTTTGTATGAAGAGGCCGAAGAACAACCGGAGTGGAAAAGTGCTATGAGAGCCGAAATGAAAGCAATTAAGCAGAATCATACATGGGAGTTGGTTGATGCACCTGAGCACAAGAGTGTGATAGGCCTGAAGTGGGTGTTCCGGACAAAGTACAACGCCGATGGAAGTATTCAAAAGCACAAGGCTCGGCTCGTGGCGAAGGGAATTGACTATGAAGAAACATTTTCAAGAAGTGAAATGGATTTACAAGAAGTGAAAATGAGCCTACTCTCCACTTACTTCAAGCTTGGAGGTAATGATGATTTCTTACTGGTTTGTTTTTATGTGGATGATATGATTTATATGGGTTCTTGTGAGTCTTTAGTTGCTGATTTTAAGTCAAGTATGATGAGAACTTTTGAGATGACGGATTTAGGATTGTTACAATTTTTAGGGCCTTGAGGTGAGGCAAGAGTTGGATGGAATTTTCTTGTGCCAAAAGAAGTATTCTGCAGATTTGTTGAAGAGATTTAATATGCAAGATTGTGAGGTTGCAGCAACTCCTATGAATGTGAATAAGAAACTACAACATGAAGATGGCACGGGCGCAGAAAATGCAAGGTTTTTCAGAAGTTTGGTGGGTGGTTTGAACTATTTAACTCACACTAGGCCTGACATTGCCTTTCTAGTTAGCTTGGCGTCCAGTAACACTTTGGTGCGGCGAAACAAATTCTTCGTTATGTGGCTGGAATGGTGGACTTTGGTATTTGGTATTCTAAGACTTCAAATTTCAAATTGATTGGCTTTACTGATAGTGATTAGGCTGGAAGCTTGGATGATCATAAGAGTACTTCAGGGAGCATGTTTAGTCTTGCTTCGGGTGAAGTAACTTGGAGTTTTAAGAAGCAAGAAACGCTGGCGTTATCTTCATCGGAAACTGAATATGTTGCACCGGCTTCAGCAGCTCGTCAAGTTTTATGGCTGAGAAAGATACTTGCTGATCTTGGTTATGTGCAAAGAGCAGCTACTGATCTTTATTGCGACAATCGGTCTGCTATTGAGATGAGTAAAAATCCATCCCTTCACGCAAGAACTAAGCATATAGATGTTCAACATCACTTCATTCGGCAACTGGTGTTTGAAGGGAAAATGATGCTAACATTTTGTGGAACTAATGAGCAGGTGGCAAACATATTCATGAAAGCACTTCCTCAAGCAAAACATGATTTCTTCAGAATGGAGTTGGGAGTGTGTAACTTTAAATCAAGGGGAGGTGATTCAGAGTTGGTTGTTGTTATTTAGCAACATGTAGTACTTAGTTGTTGCTATTTTCATGCATTCACGTAGAGAATAATGGGATTATGCTTCCCTTCTTTTTAGCTTTGGTTGTTTACTAGTTAGCCTTATTTAAGTCTTTGGTGTGCGGAGTTTAGAATGAAATCAATCAAGTACTTTTCTTATATAATCTTTCCCTTCATTCGTAATTTTTATCTTCAGTTTGCTTCAACAATTAATGGGGTGGTTTTATATTTTTTTATTGCAACGAGGTTTCCATAACGATTCCTTCTCTTGAAAGATGGATTTTTCATAAATTATCGAAAGACGAAGGTTTAAACTGCAAATTAGAAGAAATGAAGATAAAATTTTCTGGTTGTATTAATCATGTCATAAACTTATAACTACTGCACGTTGCATTTTTTTTAACATTCCAACTAAAACATTTTATTTTTCTATAATTCTAATTCAACCCAGTCTTTCCTAATATCTATGGAAAGGCGGTTATTAAGGGATAACAATATTATGTGAATATTACTTGTAATTGTAATTAGATTAGATTATTTTTTCTTTTAATATTAGACAGAACAAGGTTTCCTCACTTGCAATTCAGATGACACATCTGCAGAACATATCTTCTTCCATTGTCCTCTAGCTCACAACTTATGGTTTGCAGCTAACTTACATGAGAAGATCTAATTATATCAACAACCGACAATGGCATGATGGGTTCGGGATATACTCCTTGAATTGGACAATGAAACAATGTCATTTACTACTATACTGCTAAATCATTAGTGGCACCATAGAAATATGTTATTACATGGAGAAAGTCACGAGTTACACACAGCTCAAGTGATACAACATATGATGAATAAAATAGAAGAGATCAAACAAGGGAAATCCAAAGTTGTTGCTGCAACAAATGAATACCAGACAATCAACCCTGGTTATACTCCTCAACCTGGACTAACACTTTTCGTTGATGCGGCAACATCAAATGAAGAAATATACTTTGGCGGGAATGTACAGACACAAGATAACACTTGGGTTTATGGTGGAACTAAACGTATAAAAAATCGATACCCAACACTTTTTTGCAGAAATTATGGCATTAAAAAATGTTGTAAGAGAATGCATACAACAAAATTTATCACTTGCGGTCATCAAAAGAGATACACAACAAGTTGTCCATGTTATCTAGTCATCGGTGGAAAATAGATCAGATTTTGATACGCTCATAAATGACACTAGCTAGACTTTTGCAACCAAAAGTAGGAAACTCGATTGTTAGATGGATCCCTAGAGACAAAACTCAATTGTTTACCGATTGGCGCAATTTCAAAAGACCAATTATTTGGATTGGTCTTCTTGTAGTTACACTCCACATTTTGTAAACATCTATGGAAATTAATGAAACACACACCCTTTAAAAAAAGATTGCTTTTCCTTTTCTGTATAGGTCTTTGTACCTCTACATAATGTACCCCAGATCATGAATACAATCACATATTATTACTCTTATTATCTATATGGTATTAGAGCCTAAAATCCTGAAACGCTAAATAAAATTCGGATGTTGTTTCTGAGCTTCCCTCTCATTCGACGTTCTCGCGTAGTATTCATGCACCGCCACCACCGATGTTTGAAGCCCTCTGTTTGTCACCAGATCTCTAACTTTCACCGCTGCTGTCGCCGATCCGATCATTAAGTTCTATGTTTGCATGTGCAGCTGTTAAATCACACGCACAGCTGCTCCGCTTGTCCACGCACCGTCGGTTGTCTGCTCCACGCACCGCTGACGCCCACTCATGCCGATCTGTTTGCTGCCACAAATCTGATCATACTTTTCCATTATGTTGACTCTTGAATCTGGTCCCGATGTCACCGAACAAACCCGCATCATTGCCAAAGTTGAGGCCAACAAACTAATGAATCTCAATGCCACAGATGTGATTGCAGCTTTACTCAAACAGTTGCAATTGTAATATGGAGTTGGGCCATTTGTACCTCCTGGTCTATCTATGAACTCTCCCTACTACCTTGGTACTTCTGATGGGCCTGGTTTTTCAATCTGCTTGTCATACTGAAAGGTGAAAAATTTATCTTGAATGGTCTGCTGCAATTTGTAGCACTATGCTTGCCAAGAAGAAGCTTGGTTTTATTGATGGAACCATTACCAAACCCCCGGATAATCATCTTGATGTAGATGATTGGCCTGGAGCTAATGCTACCCTTGTGTGTTGGATCTTACAGACTCTAGATCCACCATTGTGTTCTTCTACCAGTTATTTTGCCACAGTTAATGAATTGTGGGATGATCTTAAGGCACAATTTACTTTTGGGAATGGTCCAAAAATTCTGCAGATGCGTGAAAATATACAGAACTATTGGCAGAATGGTCAGAATGTTGCCATTTATTTTGGTAAACTGAAGAAGTTGTTTGGTGATTACAACTCACTTCGGTCTCCTTTAGTTTGCATCTATGAAGCTTGAAAACCACTGTGCACATGTAACCATGATGCTAATGCCTTCCAAGAACGTGAGAAAGATATGATCTATCAATTTCTCCTCATTCTTGATGAAGCCTATCACACCTTGCGATCCAACATCATGACCACTTATCCTTTGCCACATATCATGCTCGTATATGCTCTTTTTGCTCAGAAGGAGAATCACAAAGCCTCCAATCAGTCTCGCGAGCCTTCAACTGACTCTATGGCATATGATGCATGACGGCCACCACCTTCTGGTTCTTCGATAGTTGCTCTCACTTCAACTGATCGCAAGAATCTCACCTTCAGGCAATGTCATCACAAGGGTCACAAAAAAAAACCTTGTTTCAAGCTCATAGGCATTCCAGATTGGTTCAAGGAGTTCAACCAGAAAACCAACAATGCAAGGAATATGGTGTCAGCTCCACCGACCGCTGCGGCCTGGAACAGTGCACCGGCTGACGGTCCTCACCCGCCTCCACCGCCATTTGTCGGAGTTATTGTGTTGCCGCTAGGTCATGCAGCGGCGGCCGCTCACCATTCCCCTGCACGGTTAGATTTTGGTCCTGCTCTATCTGATGATCAATGAAGTGCGACCCTACATATATTTAATCAGTTTAATGGTGTATCTGACATGGGTCAGGTAAGTCTAATTTACCTTGTATTATTGATTCAGGAGTCTCATACCATATGACCGATGACAAGGGTTCCTTTACTGATATTACTACTGCTATCAATTCTGTGAATCTTATATTGCCTAATAGATCTATCATCTGCTACACAATATTGTTCTATTTTCTTTAGAGATGTTACTCTTACTCATGTGCTCTACATACCAACTTTGCAATGTCATTTATTATCAAGTTCTAGATTGTTATCTGCCTTCAAATGTTTAGCTTTGTTTACTGAAAATTATTGTATTTTACAGAAAATCAGTACGAGGATTGTGATTGGTTTGGGTGAACAGCAGGGGGGTTTATTGGCTTCGTCTGTTGGATACGCGTGTTCGTCCTCATATCCTGCAGTCTATTCTGACAGTTTCTTCAGTTTCGTCTTCTGATTTATGACATCACCATCTTGGGCATCCTTCCTTTACAGTGTTGTGTTCTATTTCTACTCTTGATTTTGGCAAAAAATATATTTTGCCGTGCTCCACGCACCGCCTACCGCAGGCGATAACGAGCCTCACGTGTCGGCCGCACTGCTCTAACCAGTCCGCCACCGATCAGTCCATTGGTACCTCCTCCGCCTGATTCTCCTCTGTCGCCTGCCTCACTGGTTTTGTCCTCGGCTCCGTCACATGGGGCCGAGTTGCCTCCTCTCTGACAGAGTGTTCGCGATCGTCGACCTCCTACATATTTGGAAAATTATGTCTGCTCTGCTGCTGATATTAATACCCCCCCTCCCCTTCCCTACTGCTACGATCACACATGCCTCGTCATAATCCTCATGTGTTCTCTATCTTTTAACTGATTTTGTAAATTGCGATAAATTTTCTAGTACTCATTATAGATTTTTGGGTGCAGCAACTTCTACTGCAAATCCAACTACTTACTCTGAGGCATCGAAGCATGCTCATTGGCGTGATGCTATGGCTGATGAGACTAATGCTCTTGAGCGCAATAAGACATGAAATTTGTCTCCTTTATCTTTGGATAATACTGCAATTGGATGGATATGGGTGTATCGTACAAAGTTCAAGTCTGATGGTACCATTGAATGTCACAAAGCTCGTCTGGTAGTTCTTGGAAATTGTCATAAAGAAGGAATTGACTATACTGAAACTTTTGCACCTGTTGCGAAGATAAGTTCAGTTCATCTATTTTTAATCAGTTATGGTCATTCATGGTTGGGAACTTCATCAGATGGATGTGCATAATGCTTTTCTGCATGGTGATCTAAGTGAAGAGATGTTTATGAGACCACCCATTGGCTATCCTACGCCCTCTGGCCAGGCATGTAGCCTTCAGAAAATCTCTTTATGGTCTTCGACAAGCCCCTCACAATTTGTTTGCGAAGTTGGTTCAGGATTTACGTACATTTGGCTTTGTTTAGAGTAAGTCAGATTACTCTCTATTTGCTTTTACTTGTCTATGTGGATGATTTGGTCATTGCTGGTAGTTCTTTGTCGCTCATTTCTGAATTCAAGAAATACTTGAGCTCTTGTTTTCATATGGAGGATCTTGGTACACTTAAGTATTCCTTGGGTATAAAGATTACTAGAAAACCAGATGGGATGTTTCTTTCACAACGAAAATATACCCTGGATATCTTATCTGACATAGGTTTATCGGCTTCTAAGCCAACTTATTTTCTTTTGGAGCAACAGCACGATCTTGTGTAAAGTTGAAGGCTCTCTTTATGATGATCCTGAGCAGTATCGGCGCCTGGTTAGTCGCCTCATTTACCTGACTATCACTCGTCATGAGCTTAGTTATTTTGTTCATACGCTTGCTCAGTTTATGATGTTTCCTTGTGTTCCCCACTGGAAAGTTTCGATTCGAGTTCTTCACTACTTGAAGAGTCATCCTGGTCAAGGTTTATTTCTCTCTTCACGTTGTTCGTTGCAGTTAACTGGTTACTTTGATTCTGATTGGGTTGCATAATCTATTACCCGACGCTCTCTTTCTGGGTATTTTGTGATTATTGGTGATTCTCCAGTTTCATGAAGGACCAAGAAGCAACCTACAGTTTTTCATTTTTTTTTGCTGAAGCGGAGTATCGTGCTATGACTGTTACTTGTTATGAGTTGTTGTGGCTTACGTTTTTGCTTCGGGACTTAGGTGTTGTGCATTCTGCTCCTATGCGACTGTTTTGTGACAGTCAATCTGCTCTTCACACTGTGGCAAATCCGGTGTTCCATGAACGTACGAAGCATATAGAGGTTGATTTTCATTTCGTCTGTGATCTTGTACATTCCGGTACTCTTGTTACTCATCACATCTGCACGACTGGTCATCCTGCATATTTATTCGCGAAAGCTCTTGGACAAAGTCAGTTTCATTCATTACTTAGCAAGTTGGCCATTTCTGATCTCATGATCCAACTTGAGGAGGAGTGTTAAGGAGTAGCAATATTATGTGATATTACTTGTAATTGTAATTAGATTATATTTCTTTTCCTTTTCTGTATAGGTCTTTGTACCTTTAAATAATGTACCTAGAGCATGAATACAATCACACATTATTACCCTTATTTTCTACAACGGTCTTTCCCAAGACTTTGTCTAGCTTTGAAAAAAATTTAAAATGTATCATATTGTATAAAAAAATTATGATTTGACCATAAAAGTTGTTGAAACGATGTTTTTTATAATTGGTCTAACCGTTCCTCGGCCTAACGAGAGACTCATGTTAGACCAATTATGAAAAACTTCATTTCAATAACTTTTAGGGTTAAATTATAATTATTTATAAGTTATATGATAATTTAAAAGTTTTTAAATTTATAAGAAACTCGCTGAAATAAATAAAAACAAACATCAACTTATCTCATAGTTACATCAATTATAAAATGATCCCGTTTAACTGTTCATTAGCCTAAAATAAGACTATGTTTTAACATAGATTCTTGCATATAACGAAAAAACATAAAATCACATGCTATATAGTGAAATTAAATTCAAACAATAAGTACACGTATCAAAACAAGCTAAATAGCTGATTGAGTCACGTAGTTTCTAACGGCCCTTAATTAAATCATATTTTCCCATTAATGTTAACGTCTATTTAGTTCTTGTCCTAGCTTTGTTAATGAAAATCTAATTGTGTGAGAAAATGTGTCACAAAATTCTTACTTCCCGAAAAGTAAAACAAATAAGATAACATTGGTACAAGCTACATCAGCTCCGCCACCTAATACGCCGCCGTTTCGCCAAAAACGCCGCCGCAATCATACTACCACCCCATTCCGGTAGACCCCCAGACGCACACCCAATACGTCGTCGCGTTGCCCGACTGTCACGTTAGATTCGGTTACGGAGAAACGAAATAGCCTTTATGGGTAACAGAAAATTTTCTAATAATTATAAGAAATTGCCAAAACTAAAAGAATATTAAATGTCCTAGTTATAGTAGAACTGAGATTGTTGTATATATCACATAAACTATTAATGCGGATGACAGATTGTCTCTTCTTCCTCAGAAAAAAATGGCATGAATAGGTATTAATTCTTTGAGTTTCTTCTTTATGAACATTTTTTTTTCTTCAGATTAATTTCTCCTACGATTCTTACATACTCATTTAGGATCATCGGTATGTAATTCCGGACAAAGAAGGAGCAATCGGAAAAATGTCGCCGGAACTTTCTGTTCGTCCGACCACCGCACCAGTTGATCTTCCGCCGCCGCAGTTTCCCTCTCAAGGAGATGGAGCTTCAGATACAAATCAGCTTGTGGAAATTTTAAGAGCTTATAACCGCTTCAAGGTTAGTAATTTTAAACCGCCTTAATCAAATACACAGGAGCCTTTTTAGCCGCCCTTATTAAAAAACAAGTTTGATCGTTAATATTTCCGTCATGTTTAACTAAGAACTATAAAAGGTGAATATTTTAAAACTATAGTGTAACAAGTCGTCCATGGAATTTTATTGCACTGACTAAATAATTCAAATGTAAATTTGACTTGGGTCGTGTTCATTTCAGTTTTGTTTATGTGGTTCGATGAAATTAGGTTAATAGACTAAAAAAAGTTCAGCAGTGCCGCATTTTTCGTAAAAGTGTCACAAAACCACATATGCTCATTCCTCCATTATTGTGTAATTTTGAAAAATTGCAGACTTTCTGCTATGAAACTCTGCCGGAAGATTTAGCAAAATTAGCCGTGAAGCCACTAGGAGAGACGCAGATGAAACTAAACAGGCTTGTTAATCAGGCCATCAAACGACAGCTACACGCCGAAGATGAGGGCGCCAAATGTGTTTCTCCGGTAGAGCCCGATCCCAAACGTGAAGAGGCGTTGGTAGCTTATCTGCAAGGCGAGGCAGCAGAAGCAGCGTCAATGGCGGAAGAGGAAGATCACGTTCTTGTTTCCCGTGAATCGATCTCGGATATGGACTCAGTTGCTGCTGGGGAAGATGAAGAGTGTGAAGATCATCCGGAATGGGTTCTTATCTGAACAAAAATGAGGATGTGTGTGCCAGCAAAGGTGTGCCCTATGCACGGCCAACATTTTAGGTGTGACCTAAACCTTTTTCAATAACCAACATATTTGGATGTTTTACAATTTTGATGGATTTTTTAATTAGTTTTAATGGATTAGATTATCATATTATGGATTGGATGATAGGCGATTTTATAATTTTCGTCAGTTGTGGTTTGTGATTTTTATACTCCTTTTGGTTTTCTAATAGTGACTTTCTTTTCTTTTTTGTTTGGTTTTTTAGCAATGACTCATTCCCCTTTAGGCAAAGTTTAGGTTATTTTCATCCACTCAATTTACTTTTTACTCTCTCATTACAATCTCCACCACTCATTTTAGTTTTTTTAAATAATGTGTCATTTTGTTGGGTGACAACTTTAAGAAACCATAGGTAACATGACAAATGTGTTCGTCAACTCATTGCTTCATGCATATTCGTGGATGTATTTGTGAAATGGTTATGTGGCATAATTCATAAGTACCCCCTCCATAACTAGTTAAATTCCCACTTTTTTATTTTGGGATGTCTCACTCTAAATTAAACACTTTGAACTTTTCCAAAATAAATCCATTTGACCCGAACTGAAAAATCTAGAAAGCCCTTGAAGTTGAGTTGATTTACTGGGTTAGTGGGCTGATTACATGCTGATTAGGGTTTTGATTTTGAGCTGTCAAGCCCACATAGAGCTGCGTGCCGTACCTTTTTCTCTTTCCCATGTTTTCACGTGAAGACTGTGGCATCTGATTTAATTCTCCAACGCTCATATTCCTCTTTTCAACGCTCCACTACCAGCGCTCCATTTACTCCTTCCAACGCTCCATTTACTCATCTCTCTCTCAGATTCTTTTCTAAACTTCTCACATTTCACTCCATCTCCCCTAAATCTACAGCTCTCTCTTACTTTTTTTTCTCAGCCTCTCTCTCTCTCTCTGGTAACAAACCCTAGCTGAGTTCATTCACTGTCTTTCTTACTTAAAATCTTCATTTTTTAAAAAACCGTTTTCGTTGCATATTTTCCATTTTAAATGAATTTTTGAACTTTAGATCATGAGATCCGTGTTTTTGGTGAACTGTGTTTATGGGTTTGTGTTTGTCGCATTTATAGGTTTGTGTTTTTGGTCAACTTTAGAGCATGGGTTTGTGTTTAAGGGTTTATGTTTATAAATTTTTGTTTTTGGTGAACATTCGAGCATGATTTCCATTTTTTGTTGTATTTTCGAGCATAATGCAGCTTCTATGTTATGGGTTCGTGTTCAATTCATTGTTTTGGTGTTTTTATCTGTAGATCCGCTTGATGAAATGCTTTAATAGTGAAGATTCATGGCCTAAATGTTTGATTACATGTTTAATTCTGCTATTCATGTCCAAAAACCCTATGCATATCCCCTCCCTAGCTCAGTCTGTATGATTCTGTGATAATTTGTCCGATTTGTGGTTGTTTGATGTTGAATTTGATGTTTTTGTTGCTTAAACCAAATGTTTGTTAAACTTTTTTTTGCTTTTACTGTACTTTATTTTGGGGTTTCGGTACTTTTGACCCTGGAAACTTCCCATTTTGTTTGTCGAGTTAGTTTTGCATCAGTTTTGATCTCGGTTTGTGTTTGAACGGTGTGTTTGTCATTTATTTTCTTAGATTTGTTCTATTTACTACTTTAAAAGTGATGTTTAATGCCTCCAATGTCTTTTTTTCAAAACACAACCTGTTCTTGTTCAATTATGTGATTCATGTCTAAAATCCACTGCATGTCGATTCCATGGCTAGATCTGTCCGCTTCTATGAAAACTTGTTGGATTTGTTGCTATTTTATGCTATAATGTTTTGATGTTTTTTTTCCGGTTCACTGCTTATTTTTTTGAGCTCAATCTGTCTGCTACATTTTATTTAGGCTTAGTTTGGTGATTTTTACTTTGATTACTGATTGTGTTGTCTTCTCTCTGAGTCTACATTTGGTATGCATATATCTTTATCGGTTTTAATATGTCTGTTTTGTTTCAGGCTGTGTTTGTCCTTTGCTCAGTCCTCTTGTGTGCAGTGTGTGGCCTTTTATTTGTTTGGTTTTTTTCTATATATTCACAGCCCCTGCTCCTCATAATGGAAAGTCGTGACTTGGTTGAGGCGGGCCAAGTAACCAGTGGCCCTAGCCAACCCTCGACAGTCAATGATAGCACCCTATCTAACATGTCCCCTTTGTGTGCCGAAGCATCTAACTCCCAGGTGCTTGAGGACAGCGATGTTCACCACTACTCACATCCCAATTTTGACTCCCTATACTTGAGTTATACTTGTTTAGAAATACGTACCAATTGCAACTAACTTCAGTCATATTCATTTTTCTCAATGGCCTGAGAACTCACTGGATTCTGAATCTCAAGTTGAATTTTCAAAAGTTGTAAGTGATGGATCTGAAAGCCCTAAGATGCACCCGGATAAAGCATCACATCTTGAAGTTCAGTGAACCCTGGTTCTTGTTATTTTCCTGAAAATTGGCCTAAAAGGGAGAAGTCTAAGAGGAATATTCGTTATGGCATATGTGATGCCTCTGCCATGAAAGCTGGTGGATTTTTCCCAAAAGAGGGACAAGTTGAGGCAAGCAAGGCAGCCAAGTTAGGTTGTATCATTCCTTAATTTGTGTACATTTCAGTTTGTAAAATGTTTTTCTTTTAATAATCTGTTCATTAACTAACACTTTTTCCCTCAATGCATGTCCTAGCTGATTTGGATGATAAAATTGTTGGCTATACCTTTGATTTGAATGATGTTGAGTCATAGCCTTATGGGCAAGGGTAACATAATATTGAGTGATAGTGTTTAATGCTTTTGATTATGGACTGTTTTAATTCTTGATTGTTTTAAACTCTGGACTATGATAAACTATGGACGGTTTTAATTCTGGATTGTCTTAAACTTTTGGTTATTTTTAATTCGTCGAGCTAAATATTGTGTGCTTAATGTTTATTATTGGCCTATATTGTGTGTTGAATGTTGTGCTGAATATTGTGCTAAATTTTAATGTGCTGAATATTGTGTGTTATGTCTCTATTTTTGAAAATTCTGGATTGTTGTAAATGGAGTGTTGGTGAAAAAAATCTGAGAGCCTTTAGTACAAATTATATGCAACCAGTGTCATTGTCTTTAGTCATGCATGTAATATGTTCATAACCTGATTAGTAAACAATCGATGATGAAGATGTGATGTAAGAGATTACCTTATATGCAGCCATGTTTTTTTATTCTTAAACCATTAAGATCTTTGTGGGGCATTGATATAAATGAAAAAAACAGACTGAGATTATAATGATTTTAGTCCTAGCTGCAACTTAAAATGATGATAATAATTATTGTACAACATAAATGCAACCATGTTTTGGTAATCATAACATTAGGATGGCATCTAAATGTGATTTTTTACTTTGTTGTGGGTAGTTTGTATTGTATGCTTAACCATTTGTTGCATTAAGTTTCTAATTTCAGTTGCAACATTCTGGACTTTGGGTTTTTTAAAAAGCAAATTGCATCAAAACATTTTTTCAAACACAACATTTAAATAGAATCTACGTTAACTTTTACATAGCACGCAAAAAGGGAAACTAATGTCCCTATTTTACATAATGTTGCCCTATAAACATGTCTATGATTACCAAAATGCATGTTTACTCTTGAAAACTGATTTCTAGAAGCATAACCCTCCAAAATATTTTCTTCCATCACTTATCCAGCCAGC
This sequence comes from Rubia tinctorum, assembly GCA_032355605.1. Taxonomy (NCBI): domain Eukaryota; kingdom Viridiplantae; phylum Streptophyta; class Magnoliopsida; order Gentianales; family Rubiaceae; genus Rubia; species Rubia tinctorum. The sequence continues at coordinate 21,825 of JAULKM010112587.1, forward strand.
TTCATGCTCAACAGTAGATCACGAACCATCCTTGTCCTGCCAATTGCAGCCCGATCCTCCAAACATTCCCTTACAGTTACTGAATCACCAATTAAATTGTGTGGTAGCAGACATAGTCTCCTTAAAACTTTTTTCCTCCACTAGATTTTATAATTTCTAGCATGACATTCTGTAGTGAAAGGAAATAAAGTCTAATTTATTAGGATCTTCCCTACCAAATTCATCATTCACTGTTTCTAATAAACTTGCTAAGTTCCTTTTAAGGTTTTGGTGTTGTAAGTTTTGAATAGAAGAAAAATACCCCAAGTCTAAGATGTTTAAATCATGGTTTTTTGCAGGTTGGAACACCATGGTAGTGTGGAATCCTTCTGAATGGGCTACAACTAGGAATTCTAAATCATTTGCTAAAATGTGGGATGGGGCTATATCTTGTTGTATTGATATGTTTTTGCTTGCCCAACTTGGCCACCTATCTTTTATAGCGGGGATAACCTCATATACCAACTTCTTCCTAATGCATTCTCTGTTTATCTTTTTAATTGGATGGAGTTCCATGGTTCCCCTAGACCTATTTATGCTACTATGCTTAGCTGATATACGTTTTGTATAGGGAAATACTCCTATTTTACCATCAAACATGACATTACCCTTAAAATCAAACATAGGCCTACATATAGCACAAATGAATATCAACTTGGGTATATAATGCTTATTTTGGCTGGTCCTATATGATTCTTGTTCATTAGGGGATAGTAAGTGATATGAATCTCCTTGCGAAGACTCTGGATTGCGGAATATTGGATCTTTAATTCAAATGGGAATCTCGCCCAACCA
>JAULKM010112597.1:0-22655 GCA_032355605.1 Rubia tinctorum
GTACCATTCATCGTGTAGTTTGGGACAAGAAGAAGCAACATGACCCGAGGCGTAACACCATTGACACTCGAGTCGAATAAAAGAATTCATACATTTTTTATTTTTTAAAAAATTTACCAGAAACTGTTGAAAAACTGGAACAGCGCTGGAGGCTGCGTCAGAACAATAGGGTGCGTGAAATCACGCGTGGTAGAGATGTGCGTGAAATCACGGGCCGCATGGAAGAGAAACGCGACTGCTTAACTGGCGTGTGGTTACACTTGCTTATATTAGCGGGCGTGTGGATCTCCGCAAGGAAGCTTGACGGCGCGTGCAGATCACGCTCCTTTTGACGAAGAAATCTAATTTGGCCGATGGTGTGGCCGACATCTGAGCTTGGCGGCGAGCTGATGGAGGTCGTCTGGCGTGCCGGGCGGAACCCGATTGGCGTCGGGTCGACTAGCGTACGGACGTCGACTGTGGGTGGCCAGACGACTTGGGCTATTGGTGAGGAAGCTGAGCAGAGAATAATGTAGCCAGAGAATTTGGAAAAAAATGGTATTTTTTGCTGGGAAAAGCCAAAGAATATTTAGAGAGACCTGACTGATACCATGATAAAATTTAAACCCACAAATAATTGTGGTTGTGTGTATTCATATATATATATATACACACACACTGCATACAAATGGTATACAAGACAGAATCAGATATGGAAAATGATATATACAAAACCAAACAGAAAGGGTATTTCTTTCTTAACCAGATTCTAATTCATTTAATATTCTATTACAAACCAAGGCATGAAATATATGAATGTGTCATTAGCCAGGGCTTAGAGCCGTATGAGAAACCGTTCACAGTCATTTGCACCACACCTAAAGAGGACGGGAACCAACATATTCACCATGTTAGTCAAATCTATATTGAAGCTGATCGACGCCCTCAATTTCATAATCCTTTTGTCGATCGGGAACTCGCAGTTCACCACGGAACCCACCGGAGTGCTCTTCAGGTAAGCCTTACAGGCCACCAGAATCCGGTGCGCGAAAACCTAAAAATGAGCATCAACCAGGCCCTTAAAATGCTTCGGAGGTTTTCCAATTGTGTAGATCATTGTTTTGAGAGACAAAAGCAGTGTCTCCTCACTGTATTCAGTAGATCTAGAATCTGCTTCGGAACCCTTCATTCCGGAATACATCGGCTCATTGAAGAAGGGCTTTTCATTCAGAATGAGAGCTTGAATGGACACTAAAACTAGGAGCATGGTGGATTGCATTGGATTCCACTTCTCGCATCCGGAACCTGTCCAGGTGTTAAGGAGACTCAAGCAAACTTTTCCAGAAGCGTACAGATTAGGGTTTAGCCTCAAGCTGCCGGAGTAATAATGCACCTTCGTCGGAAACTGAGGATACTCCGGCGGGAAGTAGATGTCGAAGAGAAAGAGGCCGTCGTGGTACGGAGTTCCCTCCGGGCCGGCAATGGAGGCTCTCATTAGATCCATCCATGCTTCGCAAACACTCATGAAGATGGTTTCCGGCAAATCCTTCTCTAGGATTCTCCAATCATCCTGAACCTTATTTGTCCATGATTTCGTCGGCTGTCGTCCACCGCCGCCTTTCTTGCCACAGCTGTAAAAGTTATGGTCGGGAAAATTATCAACAACGTCGAATGATTTGAAAGCTTTGTACTCTTTCAAGCTTTCATCGTCTTCGGTACTCACTTTTTCCTGATCGGGAATTGGTACAGCAGCCGATGTCGGTGGGGCTGCCGAAAATGAAAACGAGGTCTCTACTCCAGCAGGCAAATTCACTTTATCGAATTCATCCTGCAACTGGAACTGCAACATGTAATTATCATTATCTTCATCGTCATTGTCTGCATACATGTAATCATCGTCGCCGTAGTAATCGCCATAGGCATCATCAGCCAGTGCATCTTCTTCATAGTTTTCGTCGCCGCCGTCTGAATTAGAGATGTTCATCGTGTCAGCATCGAGTGAGGCCGAGATTGTGGCGACATTGGGATCCACTTTTGGTTTCTCTAGGGGGTTAAGGTTATTCCCTTGAGAATCATGCGTCTCTGCCTCCATTGTTCAGATCAAAACCTCCAAGCCGCCGCCAAAGAATCTGTTGTGTATCTTGTTCTTAACAAACTTTAACCCTAAAAGATTCCAAGTTCTTTCAGCTATGATTTTAAAATATAGGGCAAAATAGTGAAATTACCATATTATTTCACAAAAGTGCCAATACAACCTTGTAAAATCTGAAAGTGCTATTATAACCCTAACTTTTGCATCAGATGTGCCGATATAACCTTTTGACACTATTTCGGTGTTGACCAGTTGTTTTTCGGCATTGACCCAATCGTAAAAGACGAAAATACCCCTCATATGAAATCTGAAAATTTTGTGGACCAAATTATCCCCAGTTTCGACTAAAGCTGATACTAGACCACCACTGCACAACTCCAAGCAATGAAACGTCACAGAAAACTGGCCGGAATATAGCAGACCAGTTCGACGAGGTACAGGGGTGGACCTCCGCTGCCGTTGCCGGCCAAAATATGAAGTTTCTTCGGAACTACTGGAGCTCACCCCAACCCAAAAACTTAGCCAAGTTGTACCAAGTGAGCAGCCGATAAGCGGTGGAGGTAGACTCATAGGAGACCCGAGTGCGATGGAATCAGAACTGCACATGCTAAGAGGACATGTCGGTGGAACTCGGAAACGGCGGACGCACCGCTGAAGCTCATAATCGATGAATGGTCCGGTGTAGCTCATGAGACGTGTCATGCAGATCTGGACTAGATTGATAGACAAACCACCGATGCTCACATATGAAGGATGCGCCATTGGTCAGAGCTGTCGCTCGGTAAAATCTGATGCGTCGGCGGCAAGGTGGTGCGAAATAGCGAACGACGGTCACAGAGGTAAATGCGTTGAACAATTTTAGGGAAAATCCAGTGGAAATTTCCGTGACTATTACCAACCTTGTTAGTGGAAATCGAAGACTAGTACCAACCTTGTTAGTGGATGGAGTCTAGGCAAAATTTATGTGAACAACTTCAGGATAAACTCCATTGGAAATTTAGGCCGTTTATTAATTTTTCATATTTTTTTAAAACTGAGGGTATAATTGTCTTTTCACATAATCCTTGCCAAATTATGGTCTCCGAGGTTATATTAGCACTTTCGATCAAATATTACAGTTATAATTGCACTTTCACATTTTACAGGGTCATATTGGCACTTTCGACCAAAACATAGGGTCATTTCAGCACTTAACTCTTTAAATTTTTTGGTTAGCTATTCACATATATTTTTCATTATAATTAATCTTCAATGCAGCACATGAGTAAAAACTTAATTCGAGAGAATGGGACCTTAAACAATGTTTTCAACTGGAACTTAATTTGATTGAATTTAAATAAATTTAACTAAAATATTATTTAAAATTTTGGAATGAATTGAATTCAAAGTAAATAAATCTAAATGTATATAATTGTATACGTTGATACCAATATAATTTAGGATAGTCTCTATAAGACTATTTGAGATCAATCATGACAAATTTCGTTGTTCTAATTGTTCAGGTCAGAAAATAATTACTACCTCCTCTAGCTAAACATGTTTAGTTTACTATTTTGATTCAAACTGATTAGACTTTGATAATTAATCTCCTTTAATATATTTGTTTTTTTTCTCTTGGAAGACGGTTTTTCCATAAGTTAGGAAAGACCAAGGTTTAAAGTGTAAATAAGAAGAAATTAAGATAAAATTTTCGGGTTATATGAACCGGGTTATAAAATTTATAACTACTACATGTTACATAATAAAACTTTAATATTGCAACAAAAATCTTTTACCTTTTACCTTTTATTATTATAATTAAATCTCATCTTTCCATAAGTCCATGGAAAGACCGTATTTCCCAAAACTTTGCTTTAAAATTATATCCATCGTTTAGCTCAATATCTCGGAACTAGAGGGAGTACTTAAATGGAATAGAATCAAAGAGAATCAATCCTTGGAGATTGGAATCTCATGCTTCCCTGGTGGCTTTGGACGGACCCATAGGGAGATTCCATCCTAGTCTTTCTCTGTTTCTGTACTTCTTTCTCCCTTGCTGCACTTATATTTTAGTTTTTTTTTATCACAGCTTAATTTGACTATTACCAAACAAGCAAGATACTTTAAACTTTTTGACTGATAAAGACATTGTCTAGTTGAGATCTTTTATACTACATATGTTTCGTTGGATATAACACCATAATTTTAAATGATTAGATTTATGTGAATGAAATGTATAGATAATATTGAATTTAGAAAGGAAAAGTAGAATTAGTGGATGAAAATGAAGAAATCTTGCCATAAAAGGACATTGTGTCAAATTCACAAAAACAACCAAAAAAATGAAAGTGTACCATATCCAATGAAACGGAGGTAATAGTACTCTCCATTTCCTTTATATTGGTTGTTTTTTGAAGGGCAAAATGATTTGTGTGGCCACTAAACTCTTTTAGCCAATTTTAGTCACTCATAGTTCTTATAATAATTTGGATAAATAAACTTTTTTTCTTGAACACTTTGGCTATTCACTTGGAAAAGACTATTCTGCCCCTAAAAATATCATGCGGATCTCACGTAAGACGACAAAACACCAACTTGACGGATCGAGTTAACATAAGTGCCACAACTTAGCAATTTGATTAGTTGAGTGACCAAAAGTGCTCAAGAAAAAGTTTAGCGACCAAAAGTGAATGATGATGAGAGGTCATTATCGTACCTCCCAAATATACAATTTATAACCCTAAATGCTTCCAAAATACAACTAAGTAGATAGTGGCAAATCAGAATCGTTCACGAAGAAGAGAAATTTTCCTAAGGGTGAATAATAGCATATACATATTCATATATAAAAGCAATTAAAAAGGGAAGTTTGGTTTTGTTTTTCTAAGTTATGAAAAGAAAATTAAGACAACTAGTATATGAAGACAATTAAACTAATCGTACAATAACACTAAGAAAAGATGATAAAATTACAATTAACAAAGTCTTGGGCGCACTTGATTCCTACTTCCAAGCCTCTTACATATCCTAGACACAGTCACTCATTTAATCACATTTATTACTCATTATGAATGGTATCACTTCAATTGTAAGGATAACTACTTCGTTCTTCTTAAGAGTAATTTACAAAAGTTTTCAACGACTATTTATAAACCTCACCAACGATCACTTTAGACAAAAAAAAAGGCTAAAGATATTTCATCAATGACATCTTACACTAAGAACAAATAGATTTGATAACAACTACAAGTATTCTACCAAATACCTATCTATTTAACCAAACAAATCATTCATCAGGTTTAACATAGAAAGATCGACGTTCAAGATTCTACCTTTTTGTGCTCCATTAGGAGAAATATGATAGCAACCCACATTAACATACTCATCTAGAAAGATTAGCATCATCTACTCAACAAGAAGTTCTAATTCCATGTTCTTAGATTTCATGCCAAAAGTGAGAAGAAATTGTGCACATCTCTAATACCATAGCATTTAATCAGACAAACACTTCATATTCTCAAACAACTTATCACATAAATGAAGTAAACAACATCATTAATATCACAATAAATGCTAAGTAATCAATGCTCATAAAATAGTGAAATAGAGTTTCATACTACATGGGTTTGGAAGTTTCAATCAATTGCTCCCAAGTGATAACTTAGTTACTAGAGTTCATACTAATAATCCAAAGAAAATAAAAACATAATCCAAAGTGAAAATAGATGAAAAACAAGTGAAAACAAGGGTTTTAAAAGAGGGAAAGTTGGGAAGAAGAAGATTAGAAATGAGAGGATAGGAGTTGGTATTTATAGTACAAGGGAAATCATAATATAGCCCACTTGCAACAGTCTGTCACGACCCCCGAGGGATTTCTCATGATCCGCGACAGGTACAAATGGTGCATCTTCACATCTTTATTTTTCTTGTCTAAGTCATCATCTTCAACTCTTCACTTCTCTTATCTTCTATTCTTCAACTCTTCAAACCCTAAAATATGATCTTTGACTCTTCAAATCTTCATATATTTTTCCGTCACACCAAATTCACGAGAAAATTAGTGAGAGCGTAAAAGTCGCTCTTAACTCTCCTAAGAGAATTTCAAGGAAAAATACAAGATCTAGAGCACAAAAAAGTATTTAAAAAAAGTGAGTCCAAAAAGTCCTAAAATTACTATATAAAATGAACACATCAAATCTCCCCACACTTGAACCCTTACTCATCCTCGAGTAAGAAGAGGTTCAAGAACACAAAAAGATTCACACATTCACTTTCTAACGCTAATATTCCCCCATTCATTGATCCAAAAACTCTCAAAATGAAAATTTTTCACACCACAACCCCAATTCCTAATTCTGCTCAAACCTACCACCTATCAATTCACTAATAACCATAAACCATATCCGAATCCTGAATTGATAATCCCAAAGTCCAATGGTACAAAATGAAGTCAAAAACATATCAGAGGCTCAAGCACATAATTCATTTCATACCAATATATCAACCTAAAACGAAGTATACAAAGAATCAAAATTACATGTCCTTACTTTATGTTCCCGCTAAGTCGCTCAATCCTAAGAAGTCCTATGATGCTAGACTACATGATTCATCCATATGTTCATCGCAACCTTATGACTCCAACACTAACAAATGAGTAGATTCATAGAATTTTTCCCTTTTATTTTCTTCTCTCATTGTCTCATTTTACGTAGGAGCCCTTTCCGATTTTCATCCTAGCCACACATCATATTTCTTAGCTCACATGTCAGCCACATTTAGCCTCTAATTTTACCTTGGTCATCCTTTTGGGTTTTTGACCTATCCTCGCCCCCAATTTTGCCTAAATTTTCCTCTCAATTTTCAACTTAGCCTAATTGATTTTTATTTTTTGATTTTTTTGACTTTTAAAAAAATCAATTTCCCCAATTTTTTCATGTTTTTCCAGTCAAAGTAGAAAAGGCATCCAAGTGTACATGCATGTAATTAATTAAACATTCCCCACACTTAAAACATTACATTGCCCTCTATGTAAAAATAAAAGACAAAAAGCGATTAAAATCAAAGGTGAAAGAGAATGACTCATGATCAACACTGCGAAGGACTGTCACCACCTGGGGATCTTTGCTGTAGCATTGCTGGTACTGGGCTATCCAATCTGCATTCCAAGACATCACTCCCTACGTCACTTTTGCCTTAGGATCAAAGCCTGGAGCGCTACCCATATGCACCCACATCTGATACACCTGAGATGAGAAATTATCAATATCCTCATCCATGTCAATGAGGCTCCGAGAGAAAAAAGAGATTCTTCTCCAAAATAATCCCATCCTGACGGCAGAAGCCGACCTCTACCGCGTGCATCAGCTGACTATAGAAGTCCGGCAGGGGCGGAGGAAACTCGTCATTCATGGGTTTATCCTGCTGTGGAGGGGGAGATGGAGCGGCATGCTCGGTGAATGTGAGAGGTCCCTCCTCGCTCGGGATGGGTGTTGGGGGAATCTGGCTCAGCTCCCTCTCAAATGCATCCTAACATGACACAACAAGCACCATGTCTAAGTCAGCTGCGAATGTGTCCAACTCCATCTTTGTCCATTGGGGTTGAGGGAGTCTCATGCTTCGGATCTTGCTCCTCCCATATGGCCAGCAGTATACCCTTTGCACAACAGTGGGCTCTATCAAACTATAGTCATACATTATCTTTAGGTTGATGAGGTACGATTCATCCCTGCCCATACGCGGAAATCCTGGTGGGGTGGCGATCTGTAGGTGCTGCGCCAGGAGAGTAATCACACCCCCTATAAATATTTCGCCCCTCGAATCTTCTATGCCTAGTGGAGAACCCTACTCATACAAAAATCAAACTATAATCCATATATTGCACTTTCACCATAGAAGTACCAAAGGTATCATGCATCATTTTTTGGTACATGAGTCAGCTCATCATGATATAATAGAGTGGCCGCTAGGAAATGGTGAACAAACTGAAGTGCTGGATGGAAGATCAGGTGTTCTTGCCCAAACATCCCAAATCCTCCTAGTGATGGTGAGCCAGAAGACTGTATCATCATGGTCAATCTGGGCCGGGATCTCTGGATCATAATGCTCCTAGATATGCGCGACGTCCCAATCGAAAGTTGTGTCAATCTCCGAGAAGGTCATCTCATATGACAGATCATTCAAATGGAAATAAATATACTTCTCACAAGGTTTCTCCGTCCCTTGGGTGTCTTTCCTCGTGGTACAAACCTTCATCATTGCGAGGAACTCGAGGGTGTATCTCGGGTAGATAGGTGCAATCTCGCTAATAAAGCCTCTGAGACCTTCTTTGGTAAGGAGGTAACCGACCGGTACTCGCAACCCTAGGACTTCCAATGCCCCTTCATCATAGAACTTAGTCTCCTGAATATTCCTGGAAGGTTTGGCTAGGAGATCCCATATGCCAACATACTCACCGGTGATTCAGTTCAAACCCATGTACTTATCCGATCTCGGTTTCGGAACTGGAAGGGTAGGTGAAGATGCTGCCGAAGAACTCGCCCCTCTCTGGGTTCGCTGTCTCTTGGATACCATTAGATATCAAGAACTAACTTCACAGGAAGAGATGTCAAAACTCACAAGTAAACATAAATTAATAATACTAGGCTTAGCACCAAAAGTTTCAAGGAACCCTAGTATTTTCAATGAACATCACAATTCCCATCATGCAATTACCTCTATGAAATTATCCTATGAAAATATATAACATGTAGAGACCAATATGCGAGCATCATTATAGAAATTATACATTACAATCACAGTCATGTATTCGACACACTACAATCAACAAAATGTAACTACAAAGATGCAAGTATTCATATGTCACCACAAGTAAGAATTCAACAATGTGCAACGCTAGATAATTCCATCTACCCTTATGCACTAACCTTAGTTGCTACAAACAATCATGCTCAATCTATCAAGGTAAGCCAAGGGTTTTCCCTCGTTAGGATTTGCCGAATTGACTGCCCAACATGTGATTCCTCTTCCACGACTATCCAATTAGAATTATAGTTTAACACATGCAAAGAAATTTAATCAAAGTGACAAGAATGCACTCACCTCACCGGTGTCTTGAACCTACTCCACAATTCTAACACTTCCAAGACAGCAATGATATCTAACATGATAATATGCTAGAATATATGTATAGATGCATCATAATAATGACATAGCATAAATATTCAAAGATGTTAAAACACACATCAAGCACAAATATTCATAGGAATTAAGATAGAAGAATTTAAATCTCAAAAAGTCAAAAATCTAATCATGAATACAAATAACCCCAAGTATGATCAACTAGTCCCCACACATTGAGTCTAAGTATTTCATTGGATTCAATGCCATTTGAGAAAAAAATAAAATAAAAGATGAAAAGAAAGAGAACTAGAGAGAAGGAAGAAAGTTTTCTCTCTCTAGGCTACTCTCAATATCTAAAAATTAAAACTAACATAACCCTTAATTAGCCTTGGCCTACATATACATATATAGTAGTAGTAGTGAAATGAGCCTAAAAACAAGCCCAAAAGTGACTAAAAATGCTAGTAGCTGCAATTGGCATGGGGGGGGGGGGGGTTCTGTGCCAAGGCCTGTGTCGTTCATACCGTCGTGGGACGACAATCATGGCACAAACTGTGTCGATCGTGCTGACGTGGGACGTTGAGCCTGGAACGGATCATTCTGATCGTGCTGGCGCATCCCAATGGCTCTGGCATAGGCCATTTTTCTTTGTTCTGGCGCTTCTTGTGTCATCCGCACTGGGTGTCGGCCTGGTCCTCTTTTTGCTCCGTCTGATCTATGCCACATGTCGTTTGGATGCTGGATGCTCATTTTTCTTAGTATCTTAGTACACTTCACATCATTCTTCACACCTCGTGGGCTTGTCTTGACATTTGTGACTTGAAATGATGTGGGCCGTATAAAATGGAACGTCCCACTCCCATACTCAGCCAATTTTGGAGTAAAAAGTGACTTGAGTGGACGGTCAGCTGAAACAGGGTACCCCTTGTACCATAATTGGACACAGCCCGTTCCGTTTGATACGGGTCGTGGCAAGGCTTCTTGGCACGGGCCATGCCGGCTGATGCAAGTCATGCTAGCCTTTGGTTCGTGCCAAGCTAGTGCAGTCTGTGCCGGCCATTGCTGGTTCAGTTGTCAATCTTCTTTGTTCCTCTGCAGATGAATCATTAGTCCAATTTCAGAGTTCTTGTAGTCGATTTCATAGTGCTCAAGAAGAAGAATCCAATGGTTCAATTCAAAAGTGCTAATTATTCTCAGATATTTCCTCCAACTTCGTGCAATTCTTCTGCTTTGGACTTGGCCTTTTTGAACTCTGAATCCACCTCATTTGGTCCTCATTCCATCTACTACCACGAGTTAATGTTCGTGGTATTCAAATCTACTACCACCTTTAGGAGTGGCCTTCAAATCTACTACCACGACTTAAGGTTCGTGGCCTTCTATAAAAGATAAAATAAAAGAAGTACTCACAAGCCACCTAATGATAAGATCAAAAGGGAAGATCTAGGCACCCGTGAATACAAAGTATCCATTAGTTCTAATTAAGTCTACAAAAAGTGGGATTTAGACAAGAAAACCGATAATGGTCGTCTAAATCCTTTGTCGTGCAAACCTAACTAGCAATCAACAAAACAAAAGATGATAATAAATGTGTTAAATGCATCGACTAACGCATGTTATATAGTGCACATCAATCACCCCACACTTAAAAATTTACTAGTACTCGAGTAAAAAAACAAGAAAAAATCTAAGCGAAATGTAGCATGCAAGAGTAGTAAGCCAATGCATTCAACTTATTCCCAAGCTATCCTAGTTCCCCCAAAGAAGTAAGAATCTCACAAAACTCACACTCCCTGAAGATATCAAATAACCTAACCATCCCTAAATATTGTGAAGAAAAAGGTAAGCATAAGAATAATAAGTGTTGAACTAGCTTACTCCACCGAATAGTCCGCCAAAAGCAATCCATGAGTTATTGCCAAAAAAACCACCAAGGATAATCCCACTGATCCCCAACTCGATTGTAACTAATGGTAACTCAAGATTCTCGACTTAATTACAATCAAGGATAATGCACAAGATCCTCAACTTAGTTTTCATTTTCTATCAATTTCTCTCATTTTGCCTAGGAGCCTTTTTGGGTTTTCATCATAGCTTTCACACATGTTGAGCTCACCATCTCACCTTTTTTCCACACTGCCTCTCATTTTTTCCTAAGTTTTCCAACTTAGCCGGGCCTTAGCCTCTCATTTTTACCTAGAACTTTTGACCTATCCGGGCTTTCATTTCTATTTTTGCCTAAATTGCCTTTCAGGTTTCCAACTAGCCGGATATATTTTTCATTTTTCAAAATTTTCAATTTTTTTGTGTAGCACAAAATACCCCAAAGTTGGGCTTCATACTACAAAATATCACAAGAAACAAAAAAATTTACACCACCAAATTGTTCAAAACACATCCCACAAAACTACAAAAAAGGTGCCCTACACCTAAAAACAACAAACGACTAAAAAGTTCAACATCCAAATGAGAGAAATAATAAAGAAAAACACAGTTATCACAATGATCATCCAAACCGTAGTAAAAACAATTACGTCATAAGCAAAGGAAATGCTACCATGGAGATGTTCCAGCTCCTTCCCCTACACTTAGTTATTGCATTGTCCCCAATGCACATAACCAAGGGAAATGTTGGAAACACCTAGAGATGCTCAATGTTGCCTCTGGCATCTATCCTCGTGCCCCTGCTCGCTCGGATCTGGATGGTAGTAGCCTTCCCCGATGTCTAATATACGTAACCTGTCACTGATCTCCCTGATGCCATCCTGCAAGTGTCTCATATTCTCCGTCAAGTTCAGCAGCTGACCATTAATCCTGTGAAACCTCTGTGTTGTGTCCCACTGATGTTAATCTAACTATGTGCCCAGTGTTTGTACATTGTTCCTAACCCCAAAGATGGCGTTCCCTAAGGATTGTGCCCAGTCCGGTCTATGCGGCTGATGAGTCCACATAGGATATGAAGTAGCTGACCGAAATCTTGATGACTCATGCTCCAGAAGGGGCTATACTGTGGGTGCTGCCAAGGGTACTATTATAAGTGCAACCATATCACCGGTCACTATCTTCCAAGTGAAACAATTGTACTATCTTCCCAGTGCGAGTTGGTAAAGTGGAGAGGTCAATGCAGTGAGTGAAAAAATCTTCTAAGAAGCCGGGACAAGCTCTCCCAGTGAAAATTGACCAAAGCATCTTGGAATCCTTCATAGTGCAAGTGGTGGCCTCCCCGTGACAGCAGACTATTACAGTTAAGAGCCTGGATACGTACCTTAGTGCAGGATGTACTATGTCACATTTCTTGTTGTCCTTCTCTCCCAGCTTATGGGTGATGGTCGCCCAAAATGCATACAAATCATATCCCACAGCCGGCTCGTTGGAACCCTTTACATATTTCGGTGGCTTCCATTTGAAGATCTCCTCCAACTTAACATAGGTCATTCCACATGGGTTATCTCCAAAATGGAATCTGAATGATCTCCCTATCACTCTATTGTTCACTTTGGTGATAGTAGAAAGAAACTCTAGGGTGTACCTAGTATATGTAGGGGCGGACACAGTGGTAAACTCTCCCATGCCAATCCTACCTAGTAAGACCTTGACAGGTTTGTAGAGTTTAAGACTATTAAGGGTCTCTTCGTCTACAAACTCTTTCTCCTGAATAGGGTGGCTTACTAGGTAGCCCCACCTTTCGTGTTGTTCCCAAGTGAGATTTGTCAAGCCCATAAATGGTACACTAGATTTTCCCCTCGGTCTACGAGCCATTATAGATGCACACAAGTATAGCACAAACACAAAAAAAATCTAGCAAAACTTTCCAAGCACAAACACCAAAAACACCCCCGAGCACAGAACAATAATAACCACAATACCCAATCAAAAATTTCAAGCATGCAAACACCCACACGACAAGAATTTCACAACTTCCAATTCTTCAAGAGAATAAAAATTATGTCCAGTGCCTCTTAGAGCTGAATGTGGTGAGATATTTGCTTTTATAAATGTGTGGAATCCCTCCTAGGAAGAGTCAAAGCAACTCCAACGCCTAGAATGGATCGAAAATTGAGTTCTTTTGGAGAGAAACTCAAATCTGGCCGAGATACTCTTCAAATTTTCTGGAAAATTTTGTGAGGGTTCTGAGACTAAGCATTAATGGGTTGGATAGATATTGGAAAGATGAAGATTTTGGTACCTAATAAGTGTGAATAGGATTAAAATTGAGGGAGATATGGCTAAAATAGTAGGAGAGGTTTAAGATGGAAATTAGGAGAGGAAGAAGAGAGGATGGTATGAGTGGGGAAGGGGGGGGGTCTGAGGGGAGGGGGTTATATAGGTGGGTATGCTAGGTTTAATTAGGTGAGGGAGGCAGCATGGATAAATAGGCACGGTCCGCGCTAACACGTGGTAGGGGGTCCCTTGATGTGAGGAGATATCATGAGTCATCCTCGTGTCGGCATTTGTTGGCCTCATGCCAGCACTGTTGTGGCAGCCCGTGGTAGCCACGTTAGCCTCCTGCCAATGGCATCTGGTACGTCCCGTACTTCATGGCACGACCCGTGTCAGATCCTGGCACGAAGCACCCTTACATTTTTCCTCCAATTTTTTTCTTCTGTATCTGCACCCAAAAATACAGTTTATTTATTGTCGTCCTAATGACTTATTATTTCATGAATTTTTGGAAAACTAAATAGAACAGTTCGATGGGTCACCGGAATCACCATCCTTGACACAACTGATAACCACGTCCTGGTGGACGGGTCTCAACATTATCTTAGGCTTACTCTTAATATTTCGCGAGACATACCAAACATGCCCATATTTCTCAATCATAGATACATTCTTGTTGATCTTGGGAATTGGAAAGGGTTTAAGAGTGGTTAATTCCTTAACCCACTTCTTTTTCCGCCCAATTTAGTGTGTAATATCAGAGGTAAATAATTTTTAATCACACCAAAAGAGACATGCTTATCAACAAGTGTGTCATTGCACAGTTAATTCATATATGATAGAGCATGCAAGGTTTCAATATCGGGTAACACCTTCTCATTATCAAAAATGTCATTAAGACATTTGACATTTTCAATCACACAAGATTCATCACTTTGAACATTTCCTTCATACAAATTTATGCCTTTACATGTAAGAGAGAAGTTAGGTGAATCATGCTTAGACTTGTACATATCAAAACCAACTTTATCCATGTCATTTTCTAAGGTTAGTGTTCCCGAATGAACATCAATCTTAGCCCTTAATGTTTTAAGAAAAGGTCTCCCCAAGAAAGATCTCGCAAGGCAATAAATATCTCGCTTGAAGCTGCTGAGAAACGTGTGTAGGCTGCTGAAGAAGAAGCTAATAGGCTCCGTATTGAGTTGGAGGAAATGCGGATTAATGATCCTGCTTTGCCCAGTTTTCCTCAAGTTCTCGCGACCGTCTTTTCAAGATGAAGTCCTTCTTCAACCTTTTTGAAGAAGTGTTTAGTTCTACTCACAATGTTGGTTGGTGCAAAGCTTTAGTGAAGCTGCGGAAGTTGAACCCCAACCTGAAGGCGAAGAAATTGCCTCCACTGGCTAAGTGCGAGGTAAAATCTAGCAGCCAAAGACTGCTTTTAATACCAAGTTTATCAGTAGAATTTCTGATTGTGGACATTCTTATGCTCTGCTATCACATCTCGTTGGTTTTCCCTCCTTGCCTTCAATTTTTTAGCTGCAAGGTTGCCAAGTTGATTATCTTGCTAGCCTTCTGTTTGCTTCTCCTGACCTTAAGCAATCTTCTAACCTGGAGGTGAATGCAGTCGTGGAGAATCCCGCTCTGAATGATAACAGAGAGGAATCTTCTCTCGTTATCCATCATGCATCTGCTTCTCCTTCTAATGTTAGTTAATTTTTATATTTATGGCATAATTTAAGAACATTTGGATTTATGTCTGTAATGTATAATGATACTTTTAATGTATTTATATACTGCCTTTGCTGTGAATTTGTTATACCAGTTTTAATGTTGCATTTTTTCCTCATATTTATTTATATAGGGATTTGATATTTTGATCGACCATAAGTTTTTAAATATTATGATATGTTGGGTTCTAGTGTTCGTTCTGAGCGACATCCCTGTTTATGTCTCCCAATTCATGCTACCCTACTAGACTGATTGAGGCTACCACTTCCCTATCCAAGAAAAATTTTGAGCTGCTTTCGGGTGATCGTTTTTTAAGTGCTGGGAGTTCTTCTCTGGAATCTATTCCATTATGTCTTGGATAACATGTCCCTGTTTCTTCACCATCTCTATCCCCTCCTATGAATTGTCCTTTTAGTATATTTGTACCTAATAGTTATAATATTGAATCCCTCGACAAGGATATTGTTCGCAACTTAGTTGATCTCGAATATATTAATATGTGCATGCATTCGCTCAACCTTACTAGTCACGTTCAGGAGTGGGCGATGTCTTTGGTCATTCATCTCAAATACACGCTGCATTAACGGTCTGGAGCTTGGATGGAAGATGACCTTAAGCGAGTTACAAGAGTATATTCACTAGTTGAAAGAATTATTCGCTGAAAAATGACCTTATTTAGCGACATCAGCTAAGCTTGGTTAAAATGATTGGTCATCAAGAAGAAGCAAAGAATTTTACAACGAATAAAGCATGTGAGGCTCATCAAAAGAGCGTAATTATAGATAAGCAGTGTTCTCGTATTGACAAATTATTGGATCATCTAAAGAAGAAGCAGGATGAATGTGATAATCTTTCCCTATGTTCTGCAGGGTGGCAAAGCAAGTTTGATGAACAGTTTGTTGTGAATACCCAGCTGCGTAGTGAAAATGATCACCTTCGTGCTGAGTGTGACCGTCTTGACTCGTGCACGCATAATAAAGAACAAGCTTGTTTTGATTACAAAGACATACTCAAGGCCATTTCCGCAGAGCCCCATGGTTCCACTAGCCGTGGGGATCTAACAATGAATATCGGCGGATAGAGGATTAATTTATTTTAGTCTGTTAGGTCACATATTCGTCAACCACATGAGGAGATACGTAACTTGGAGGATTTTAATAAGAGTTATCAAGACACCGTGGATGTCATCAGTGTGCAACTTGATCGCAAATATTTCGGTCCCATTACTGACTTTAAAGTGTACGATACGAAGTATCTTGATCGCATGGAATGAAGCGGCCAAACCCACCACCCTTCTTACTTGCATATGAAGTGGCTCTATGACCATATTCTATCAAAGGAATACTAGGCTGAGAAAGCCCACCACTCTGGTAGTTCTTCTTCTGCTGGGTCGCACCAAGGCATAGATAACTTACTTTTCTTGGATGTAATAAAGTACTTGTCCAAATGTTTCAAGTATTGTCTTTGTACTTTTATTTTGTACTACTTTTTTTTTATTTTCAATGTGTTTGGTTGCTAATTATATAAATGTCAAACTTTATTCTCCATGCATTTGCACATACATCTTTGAATTTCTTTTTGCAAGATCTATACCTTGCGATATTGAGGTTGTAAACCTATATTGTGTGAAGCCGCAAGATCTATTGCTTTCTTGTCGCATTTTTTTAGTCTCGTGAGCCATTTTTCAAGATCTATAGCTTGCATAATTGAGATTTTAAACTTATATTGTGCGAAGCCGTAATATCTATTGCTTTATTTTGTCGTAATTTTTTTTGGAGGCACGTGAGCCTTTTTGCAAGATCTATAACTCGCAAAATTGAGATTGTAAACTAGTAGTGTGCGAAGCCGCAAGATCTATTGCTTGCTTTTGTCATTGTTTTGTAGGAATCTGAGAATTTTTGAAATATCTATAGCTTGTAAAACTGAGGTAATAAACTTGTATTGTGCAAAGCCGCAAGATCTATTACTTGCTTTTGTCGCTTTTCTGTACTTTGACAGTGTCTGTAGGTTGTTGTGTTGAGATTGTGAAAATTTACTTGTTCGCGGTTGCGAGATATGATATGTGGTTTTCTTTGTGATGTGCTATGGTTTACTACTTTTTGTTGGTGTTACTATGGATATTTCATAAAATGTAAGTGAACAATAATTTGGGTGATTTCCCCAAAAGATTTTTTCTGATATTGATTATGTATGGTTGTGATGATATCACTCTGGAAACTAAAAAATAATGCCAACATTGAAAAGGCCGCTAATGATCATATCATGGTTCATGTACAACTGAGCTTTTTCTATCGCCTACCAAGTATCTAAACATATAACTTTCTTAGATTGATCACATGCCAAGTGTTCGGGACACTGGTGCCATCCAATCTTTTAGCTTGTAGCAGTTAGATCGGTGTGCTTTCGTTACCTTGTACTGGCCTTCTCACTTTGGGCATAGTTTTCCTTTCTCTCTTCCAGAATTGCCTCATTATTTCGTACCACGAGATCGCCAACTCAAAACTGTGTCTTTTTTACTTCCTCGTTATATTCTCGGGTCATCTTCTTCTTGTACTTTGTCTATGTGATCATTGCATGTTTCCGTTTCTCCTCAAGTTCATTTAAATCCAATCTCATCATTTCGAGATTATTACCTTCATTGATTTTTTCCACTCTAACGCTTGATTCCCAATTTCAACTGCTATTACCACCTCATGACCATAAACTAGGTTGTACGGTGTTTCTCCAGTGGGTTCTTGCACGGTTTTTCTATATGACCATAATGTGTTAGGTATCTCATCCACACATTCAGTTCGCTTTCCTTCCAATAATTTTTGAATTCCTTGGACTATCGTTCTGTTAGTTACCTCCACTTGACCATTAGCCTGGGAATGAGCTACAAACATGAATTTCTGCACAATCCCTAACTTCGAGCATCACTCGGTTAAGGTTCCACTTGTGAACTATGTACCATTATCTGTCATGATAGTTTGAGGTAAACCCAACCGACAAACTGTGTTTTAGCCAACCAAACTTTCTTGTTGTTTTTGTAGTGACTCTTCCCAGTGGATTCACCTCTACCCCCCTTTGTGAAGTAGTCAATTGCTACGATTAGAAACTTTGCATTACCATCTCATTTAAGGAAATTTCCAACCAAATCAATTCTCCTCTTATCAAATGGCCAGTCTCCATAACCCATGTTAGAGTGGCTTGTGGCTTGTGCAATACCGACGCATTAAGTTGTCAGCTTTTTCACTTTAGCATGAAGTTGTGCGCATCATTGAACATTGTCGCCCAGTAATACCCTGCTCGAATTATTTTTTCGTGATTGTTCGAGATCCTTGATGCATCCCACATAGTCCCTCATGAAATTATTTCATGATTTAATTTGCTTGGGATGGTCCCACACACTTTATCCATGGAGATAGGAAACCCCTTTTGTACAAGATTCCCCCCTCATAAACGTAATTGTGAGATCTTAATTCCAACTTTCTGGCCTGTATCATGTCTGCTGGAAATTTTCCCGTTTCGAAGTAGTCCCTTAACGGTTTCATCCAGTTCATTTCTTCTTTTTTGGACCATTTGTACAGTTGTTGTGACCGTACTTTTTACTGGTATAACCTCTACATTCACATCGTTCTGCCAACTTACTTAAGGCGCCTGCTTTGGCGTTTTCACTCCTTGGTACATGTTGAATGTCAAAGTATCCAAGTTGGCTTATGAGCTGGCAAACGCTCCTTAAATACTTTATCAATTATTCTTCCCGCACCTCATAATCTTTACACACTTGCTGGAATACTATATCTGAATCGCTAAAGCACTTAACGCTCTTGACCTTCATCTTGATTGCAAGGTCCCACATGCGCATTAGTTCTTCATATTTTGCTTCGTTGTTTGTGAGTGGGAAATCAAAACGAAATGAGTATCTGTGCTCTCCCTCACATGGATTGACCAGTAGCAATCCTCCATCGCAACCTTCTTTACTAGACGCCCCGTCGATGAACAATTGCCAATTGATGTCTGTCCACTTTGATTTCCATTTTTCTATCCCAAGATTTTCTGGTGTACTCGGACGATTCTAGCTTCCTCAAGATCATCTTGATTGGGTAGTCAGTATACACAACTATGTTATGACTGTGAAAATACCTTCGCAATCTTCTCGCTGAGTAGACTAATACAAGAGTTAACCATTAGATGGATAAGTACGTCGTCTCTGCAATTTGCAGTATTCTACTGATGTAGTATACTGATACTTATCTTTGCCCTTTTTGACGCACCAAGACCGAACTCACTGCTTTTCTTGAAATTTGCAGGTGCAGTGTCTCTCCTGGCATTGATGACTTCAGCGTTGGCAATGCTTGAAGCTGTTCTTTCAATGAATCATATGTTTTTTTTACTTTCCTCATTCCAACTGAAATTCTTGGCCCTTTTAAGTATGTTGAACAGTTACAAATGTTTCTCTGCAGCTTTCAAGATGAACCTGCTAAGTAATGCTAGTGATCTCATCAACACCTGTACTTTTTTTTACTGTTCGTAGTTGAGGGAGGTTTATCATTGCTTGTATCTTTTTCGAGTTAGCTTCAATTCCTTTCGAAGATACTTTATACCCCAAAAACTTTCCTGCACCTACTCCAATTATGCACTTTTTAGGGTTCAGTTTTATGCCAATCGTATTTAGTGTATTCAGGGTTTCTTTCCAAGTCATGTGCGAACTGGCACACCTTTTTGCTTTTGATCACCATGTCATCAAAATATGCTTCAAAATTTTGTTCTATTTGACTGCGAAATGCCGCGTCGACTACTTTCTAGTACCAATTTTTGAAGATCATAGATGTGCGTGTTATAAACTCAAAACCTAGTATTGATGTTTGCCATATTTTTTGTGCCATTGGACACTTCATCAGTAAATGGTTTGTATCTTCTACACTCCCCATGTGGCACATTTTACACATCGTTAGTGAGATTTATGATTTTGAGATTTGTTGTCATAGGAATGGCATTTTTTATTTCCCTCCATGAGAACAATTGTAACCTTTTTACAATCTTCAATTTCCAAAACGTCGCCCAACTTGCTTGTGTGTTCTGTTGATGTTTTCCTTGCCTGTGTTCCCCTCTGGTGCTCTATACCCCGACTTTACTGTGTATGTACCATCATTTGTAAGAGACCAAACTTGTTTTTTCTGGGATATCTCCTTGTGTTGAAATATGTATCTTCTGTATCTGTTGGACAATTTGTTCTGGTTATATCACCCAGAGTAAAGGGAGGCATCACTGTTTATGTTGATCTACTAGTTGACCTACTGTGAGGGTTGTGTATGTCTATGCCACTATAGTAGATGCTTCCATGCTTCAGTCTTGTATGACTAGTCTTCCAATTACGTGTTTTGCAAGTATTATCCCATCTGCCAGATTGAGCATCTGTTTTTTCCACGTGTCATATCTGATGTTTATTTTGCCCATGTTCTTACATGATTCAAACTATATCTTGAACTTAAGCTTTGTTCAAAAAAGACTTTTGAAGTAAAGCAAAACTATTTCTTCCAAACAATTTTAATAATTATTCATCTAAAAAGATTTGTAGAAATTATAAATTGAAATAATCACTTGAGTTAGTTAATAAAATAAAAATAATTATTTAAAAATAATAATATATTGCAAATATGTGAAGTAAGTAAAATACTTGTTTCGGTAAGATTATCTGTTAGGTGCGCCATTTTATAATTAGTATGATTAATAAGGGATTCATAATTTATTTATATTTATTATAATGAGGTATATATAATAATGTTTTTAAATGAAAAACATATAAATGAAGTTTTCTATGGGTGAGTTTGGTGGAATTGTGCTTAATTATAAAAAAAGTTGTCTTATTTTAAAAGTAGGGAGACCAGTTTATCCTCCCCCTAATGGGTCTCTTTTTTTATATAAAAAAGTAGGTTTCTGTGAGTTTATTAAACACTAAAAGACTACTTAGCTTATAAGCAAAGCTTTTACTGAGTCCTGCCAAATACAACATATGACTTGTCTAACCGTTAGTCGGTCTAGAGGTTTTCTCAAATCTAAAAGGAACATTCAACTTGGAGAAAAATAAAACTCATCTTCAAAAAATATAAGTAAATTAAAAAATAGTTAAAATGCATCTTATTTTTGACAACCACTTTCATTCATCCTTATCTCACACAAAGGGGTGAGACTCTCTTGTGGTTTGTAGAACAAAATGGCATGAGCCTCCCTCTCTCCACACTTGTGGAGGCTCCCACACCAAACACAGTGTATATTTAGAAACTTTGAAGCCATAGCAATTACTTCAAACCATAATAATGCAACTACGGGTGGGGGTGGGGATTTTGAGAACCCGGCTTGCACCTAGCCGGCAAATGGCCCTAGCCACCAGGACAAGCCCAATTGATTTGAAAATAATACAACATCGAAATGTATGAACCCATATCTCTTCAACTTTCCACTCTCATCGTCACATATTATCTTCATTGAACAAACGTCAAATGTTATGTAAAAATCAATCCATTTCCTTCTAGTAGAGGGATTTTCTTTAGTTTTTTAAGGAATCGCCACTGCAGACAGACGCAGAAGTACCCCTGCCCCCCTCCAACTTTTTTTTAACATGGGTATTTTGTATTTATATTATGTTTTATTTATTTTAAAAGGTAAAAAGGTTGTGGTCCTCCCTAAGAAAAAACTAACTCAAGTTATAAAGTATTCAAGAAGAAGGTAGTTTAAAATGGTAGGATTCTTTGTTTTTAATCATGGAGTCCAATAAGAAATAAAGTTTTTTTATACAATTTGTTGTTTAATAGTTATTCAAGTCATACTTGAAAACGATTGTTATTAATAGAATTTTTTTTAATTTTTTCTTTGTACCAAAATAGTATAAATAGATGCGATATCTTTTGGGAACCAAATACACAATTTTAAAATACAAAATATTAAAATTAAATATCAATAAGCAATACAAAAAAATAAATGAAAGGTATTGAATTATCATATTTCTTTCATCAACTTCATTATCAAGATATTTTTTATATGATCAAGGATAGGAGAGCATAATTTAAATAAAAACAAGAAGGTTGTCCATTTTAAAACTATCAATTATGTTCCCCACCTCCCAGTTTGCCTTTAATATGTATTTTTTTCACCTCTGAGTTAACTAATCAACTATAAAAAAAATGAATGGTTGATTCAAATTTAATTTTTTTAATGTATATTTTTGACCCCCTCTAAATGAAATTTCATGCTACAACTGCATAAACAGGAAGAATGATTAATGAAATGAGTAGTGATGTAAATGGCTAGATAGAGCTCTATCTAGCCATTTAAATCACTACTCATTTCTAGATAGAGTAGTGATGTATATGGCTAGATAGAGCTCTATCTAGATAGACCTCCGATGTGTTCTAAAAAAAGTACGGATCCCTCAAGTAGTATGCTTTCTTACACATTTTGTCCTGGTTGCCACGATAACTTGTAGTCTCAATCTAATCTAAAATAAATTGATACTCCCTCCGGTTCTCTAAGAGTGGCATCCTTTGACCACCACTTTTTTTAGGTATGTTTGACCATCGATAACTTTAGTTTCATATAATAATGGTAAATAAAAATT
>JAULKM010112606.1:0-22650 GCA_032355605.1 Rubia tinctorum
TCTTTTTCTTAGTTTATTGCATGATTAGCATAGTTACTTGACTTTGCTAGTTATCTTGTCTTTAAATTCATAACTTAGGAAAACCAAACCAAAACCCCCCTCTTTACATGCTTTTATATATGTATGTATATATCTATAGCTAGGCCTATATGCACCCTTATGTGTAGAATCCCTCTTCTCTGTGGACGACCTCGACTTGCCACTATCTACTTAATTGTAGTTAGTAAGAAAAAATGACTTATAAATTGTATCTTTGAGAGATACGGTGAGGACCTCCCATGGTAGTGACCATCGAAGCCTCGCTAATCTATCCATAGTATACCGCATCCCCGAATGACCTAAGTTTGCCAATGCGAATTGAGAAGGAACCAGATGCTCCAAATGTTGGGCTAATAGTCTAATCATGCTTCCCATCGGTATCTTTACACCATTCTTACTTTCAGCGGCTAAGCATTCTTCCACGAAGGCCCCCACCAGATTGGGGTAGAAATTTCCCTTCGGAGTCATTGCTCAAAGGACTTGGATGTCCGAACCAGGGCACTTTGAGATACCTCCTTGACTGAATACCCCCATGGACATGAGTCGCTAAACGTACTGCAATACAAGATGGACTATTGTAGTACTCTTGCATAGGTTCTTCCTCTCTATGCCCAAAATAATCATCCAGAAATTTCTCAATGAAAATGGAAGGCCTTGCTCATGTGTCCTCAGAATGCTTGGGCAATGTTCCGATGCGATATAGTGTACTCTTTGTCATCCAAGTGGAAATGGATGACCCTCCTCCCCTTATTGTGTGTTGCTTTCTCCAAATTTGCCAAAAACTCCAAAGTCCACCTTATGTAAGTCTTTGAATGCTTGTTTAAGAAACCCTCTAGGTCTATTCAGCTTAGCAAATAAGTGACGAGCTCGAGTAGACCTAGATCTCCCAAGATCTCCTTGCATGCAAACTTCATCTCCAATATGGTTCTCTTTGATCTATTCAAGTATCTCCATCTTTGGGCCGCACTCCCAGAAATTGTGGTCAATCCTATGAACTCTTCAAAAAAAGGCGGGATTAGGAGGAAGGGAAGTTATCGGCTCTTATCTCGCAACCTTGGTCAGATTCTTCCCATTTTCACCTCGGAAAGTTTTTCTTTTTTCAGGACTACTTGTCTTTGGAGAGCCATCTATCACAAGAAGAAGAAGGGGATAATGCAAGAATATACCAAGGCATGCATCAAGTATCATTCAAGAAGAACACTCTTTCTAAATAGCCAACACATTCCAAACCATGCTATCTTAACATAAAGAGCTATCCAATGTAGCATCATTCTTCCTAAACAACAAACTCATGGAAAATCATAGCATCCCATCAAGATGATCATGAAATCAAGAATCATTCCTCCTACACCACCACAACCAATGAAGATCATATCATCAAAGCACAAGAACATATACTTTCCCCAAACTTTGTTCAATATTAGATCATTCATATAACCCAAATAATTCCCCGAAAGAAAATCATTTTTTAGAGATTCAAACTCTTTAAAAAAACAAGTAGACATAGACTTTAAAGTATTACCCGAAACTTGAAGCTAAGAGTTGAAAAATCCATACAAGAAGAAGCAAAAATGCTACTTTTTGACACAAAAAATCCATTTTTTCGAGTTTCACCAAGATGAAGTGAAAGTGAGTGTTTTTGAGAGACTTGAATGAGTTAAATGATTCCAATTGGAAAGGAAATGTACTATGAATTCTTATTTTCAGCAATTATTCTCCTCTAAAGGAAGGTGATTTAGGAGGGATGTACAAAGGAAATAAAGATGGCATTTTCAAAAATAGAAAATCTAGGGGATAATAGTACCAATTTATTAATGCCTAAGGGAGGTGATGATGTTCCATATAGTACTATTTACATCAACCATCCTAGGAAATAAAAAAAAATGCTGAATTTATGGGCCAAAAATGCATTTTTGGTTTGAAATTTATTTTTTTAATGAAAATCTGAATTTTGACCCAATTAAAGCTCACACGAGGCAATGACAAGTGGAGCCTCGTGTTGAGAGGCCCTGACACGAGGCATGTCTAGTGCTAAAGGGGTCTGGCACGAGTTTGCCAGTGAACAAGGTCATTTTTCCCTAGTTCCTCCTTTTAAAAAAAATGAACTTTGTCACTCAACATGTCCTATTTCCTTCCAACCAAAAATCACGAGATTCAAACTCAAAATTTATCAATCAACAAGAGTTTTATCCCAAGATCCTTTGTCACACAAAAAATATGCAAAATCTAGCTACAGAAAAATATATAAAACAAAGCAAGAAAGAACACCGTATTTTTATCGTCGTCCTCGTGAATTATTTCTTCATGCATTTCAATTAAAAAGAACCTACCGTTGGGTCTCCAGAGTCACCATCGGAAACTCCACCCACGATGACATCCTTGTGGAGGGGTCTCCACAACGTGTCATCCTTACCTTTAAGCACTTTGCTTGCCATAGAGAGTTAATATCCATGCCTAGCCAATGTCAAGTCCTTAGCTATATCCCTGTGTTTAAGAGGTGGTCAAGGATGTTTTATATCCTCGTCACTTTCCACATATTAGTGAGCAAAGAAAAACAATCCAAGATGGACAAATCATCACTAACATCATGCAAAGAATAAGTTTCATCGACATGATCATCACAATTGATTTACAAGGTAGGATTTGTTTCATCACTCACATAATCATCAAGAGTCTCATCATCTAGGTGATCATTTTTATCAATCATGCAAGAGTATTCACATTGAGCAAGTTCACACACAAAGTTATGCCTTTGCACACAAGATAGGAAATAGGTGAATCGCGCTTAGACTTATAAATATCAAATCCCACCTTATCAATGTTATCCTCTAGTGTTAATGTTCCCAAATGAACATCTATCTTAGTTCTTGACGTTTTAAGAAAATGTCTCCCCAATAAAATTAAGGGCGCACCACCATCGTGCATTATGTCGAGGACATAGAATTCTGCCAGAAGTATTAAATTTCCTAATCTAACCATTATGTCCTTAACTAAACCTCTAGGGCTAGCTTGGGAGTGATCGGCTAATTGGACAACTACCCTAGTTTTCTTAAGCTCACTTATGTCCAGGTTTTCATAAAGGCTAAAAGGGGTTACATTGATTGATACTCCTAAGTCAATCATAGAATTTTTCACCTATTTTCCACCAAAGAAGATAAGAATTAAAAACATATCGGGGTCATCACATTTCTTAGGCAAGTTACTATGATTAAGAGTTGCCACTCCCCCTATTCTCAGTTTTCCTACCTTCATAATTGGTTTGTTCCTATTTTAAATGCATGAAACTTTCAAAAATTTAGCATAAGAAGGAACATGCTCAATCAAATCCTAAAGTGGAATGCTAACCTCAACCTTCACGAAGATCTTGCGAATGTTTTCATCGGTGGTTGCCACCTTCGGCCTTCTCCTAAGTGTACTAGGGAAAGGTGGTGGAGGATTTAACCTCATCTTGGATGTAGGAAACTCCTAGATGGGATCCTTCTCTATAACCATTTCACACTCTTCCAAGTTGGTCTTGTTTCTTTCTACAACCAAGTCGTCTTCTTGAAAGATTTCCTTCTTGGGCTCACGCACCTCCTTCCCGCTCCTTAGCTTCAAAGCGCCACATTTCTCGAATTGATCTTCAGTTGGGAAGGAAGTTTTCCAGACTCTTCGACCTCAAGTCAGCTCACAGAGGTTGTAAGTTTCCCGACTTGGATTTCACAGTTTTCGATGCTTGAAAATCCCTAGTCTTGAGATCTTCAATCTCACACCTTGTACGCTCCGTGAACACATCTTGTTTCTTAGCCAATTGGGAAATAGACTCCAAGGTTTCTTCTCGATCTGACTTGTAGAGTGAGGTGTTGGAAGACCTTTTGCCCCTTAGATAGGGTTGGGTTGGAGCTTGTCCGCCTTGATTGTGTACTCGCGACGTTAGTTCTTACGTATGCTAACGTCGATTAGCACGACCTCGCGGAGGTGGTCACCTACCGTCGGTATTCTTTCTTGGACCTACGTTGCACACAAAACTTACCGACGTCGGCCCAAAACAGAGGTTAAAGATATTTTTTACCTAAGTTATGAACCAAGGTGAAAAGCATATTTTTTACTACGACAATATTTACCTTGGTTGTGTCAGGACTAAAAACTGAGGTAAGAGGTCCTATTTCTTGTAGTTTCTAGTAATTCAAGATTCACCACACTTTGTACGGGTCTTGTATAATTGGCTCCAACTGCATGATCGAAACTTAACATACGCATTCTTGAGAAATGAATGTGCGTTCGGATGCAAACGAGAAATCATTGCATTTTGGAGTGATTTTGAAGAGCTATGGAGATGTGAGCAAGTTAATATGTCCATCTATGTTGTAAGTTATTTCTATATTTTTAAATTTTAATTGACTATTTCAATAACTTCACAGCTACATAAATAAAATGGCATTTCGTTGTGGTGTATACCTAGCCCAACTAGAGACTACTGACTTATAAAGTCCAGCCCAATCTTGATTCACAAATAACCAAGACCATTCGGCCCAGAAGTGCAAGTTAACAGCGAGCCGATAAAGAAGGAACAAGGTGATCATGGATTCAATTATAAATCGATAAAGGAAGCACGTAGACACAAACCGTAAAGATAGTGATCACGACACGACCCACGATCTCAAACCCGAACAATGTGGAACCACAACCACGAGAGGCCATAAATATAGGAAGAGCAACACTGGCTTAAGTAAGTAAGGCTAAACTGAGAAATTCTAGCTCTCTAAGAAAAATACTGACTTGAACGTCTGAGTGATTTCCTTGGAGTTAATTCTGGGATTTATCTAGCAGGAGGAGATATATTACGGTGAACGACGAGCATCTTACTTGATAGGATTCCCACATCATTTGGCGCTAACTGTAGGGAATACTTATTTTTTTCATTTCAGAATCCTTTAAGTAAACCATGGTGTTCATTAGAAGTGAGAAAATCTATAACCATCAGACACGGGAACAAGCAGTTGGACGTAACAATAGCATGCATCCCAGCCAAAATCAAGCCTACGTCCCTAGTAGAGAAAAGGAAAACAATAAGGAAGATACAAAAGATGATGAGAAGGAAGCAGAGTCTTCTAATACAAACCAAGAGAAGGAAAGGAGAGAGTGGGTTCGCAGCGTTCCTAGAAGCGAATAGAGAAAGCCTATATAACCAGTTCTTGGGAACGCTCAAGCCAAAATCTCCAAGGGTACGTAAGAGACCAAGTCAAAGGCACGAGAATCTTGTGTACAAAGATGAGTTAAGGGAGATAGTGGCAGACGACGATACGGATAAATCACCAATAACATCACATCTTCGGGATTTTAAAATTCCAAAAGATTTCAAGCTTCCTTTGCACGTTAAGATCTATGATGGAACTATGGACCCGGAAGAATTTCTGCATTCATATCACAACTGCATGAGATTTTGCGATGTAGAAATTGAATTAGTATGATAGGCTATTAGTATTTTCTCATCGGGAACAACAATCACATGGTACGAAGACTTGCCAAAAGAAAGCATTAGGTCATGGGAACAATTGTCATTTTTTGTCATTTCTATCAGAAGCTTAGGTTCACCAAAACAATTACCTAAACAACATAGCTCAAAGAACTGATGAGAGCCTCACAGAGTACCATAATCAGTTGTCACCGAAAGCTTGCAAGTTTGAGATTTGTCGTTCCAATCTTCCTTGGGCGTGTTTACAGAGAGTATGCAATCAGGAGAATTCTTTAAAGAGATCACAAAGAACATGCCCAAGAACACAAGGGATTTGCAAAAATTGATCGGTAATATGTGAGAATGGAGGAAGCAAATAACCACAAAATAGAGTGGGATTGAGGTGAGAAAATAATGACGGAAGATACACAAAAATGGTTTATAAAGAAAGGAAAATGAACGAACTCTTTTAAGGGAAGAGAACCAGGGATGAAGGTCGCATCATAACAGGATACACCCCTAACAAAGTTAAGAAAGGAAATATGGCAAGCACACAGAGAGTTGTTTCATGAACTGGCACAGATGATAGCACCCCCTGACAAAAATCCCGGGTGTAGAAAACAACAGAAATCAGAAGATGATAACGGTGGTGGATTACGATGAGGACGCAACAACTGAAGCTCCACAAAAAGTAATCCTCTCTTTACATGGGTCAACTGAGTCGCTATCCAACAATTCTTGAAAGCCAAGTCTAGGTATTCACCAGCACAAGAGCCTGCCAACAAGAAGTTTCGTTCTGACAAGACAATTACATTTAGCAAGGAGGATGCAGTTCCAAATGCTTCACCTCATAACGACCCAATGGATATCATCGCTAAAATTCAAAATGTAATGGTTCATAGAGTATTTGTGGATGGCGAAAGTGCAGTTGAAATCCTATTCGTTGATTGCTTTAATATGTTAAGGTTCAAGCGGACTGACCTAAAAAGGTCCACATCCTCTTTAGTAGGATTTACAGGAAAAATAGAGACACTATTAGGCAACATA
Source organism: Rubia tinctorum (assembly GCA_032355605.1). Classification (NCBI taxonomy): domain Eukaryota; kingdom Viridiplantae; phylum Streptophyta; class Magnoliopsida; order Gentianales; family Rubiaceae; genus Rubia; species Rubia tinctorum. The sequence continues at coordinate 6,521 of JAULKM010112606.1, forward strand.
CAGTTGCCCGTCACCATTGGGAAGAATGATAAAAATTGTACCATCATGTATGACTTCGTGGTCATGGACGCACCAAGTCTATTTAACTCCATCATTGGAAGACCATGGATAATTACAACAAAGGAGATATGGTTTCCATATCATTTAGTAATTAAGTTTCTGACTCCAGCTAGAATCGCAACAATATGAGGAAACCAACAGACAGTGAGGCACTGTATGGTCATCGTGATGAAAGTAGGAAAAACTTCGGAGCAAGTAAAGATGGTTAGCACTATTTCGAATAACGGCTTATTTAGGAAGGGGGAATCAGTGGTAGATCTAGGTGAAGAAACAGAAGTCATTACTTTGGATGACGAAGACACTTATAATTGTATTAAAATAGGGAAGCTTCTTCCACACCCGGAGATAGAAAAGGTCATCCAAATTCTACAAAGCCATAAGGACACATTCGCATGGAGCATACAGAACATGGGAGGAGTTGACCTAGGAATTACTACCCACTCTTTGAACATCAGCATTTCACTAAAACCATTCAAGTAGAAACAGACAACGTGCAATTGAAGAAGATGTGAAAGCTTTGATTCAGGCTGGTATCCTTAAGGAGATACGTATCCTAATGATTGGGGAACCCAGTGATGGTTAAAAAAGCCAACGCATGATGGAGAATGTGCATAGACTTTACTGATCTAAATAAGGCATGTCAAAAGGATTGTTACCCTCTGCCTAAGATTGACCAGTTGGTTGAATCAATTTTGGGGTACAAAGTTCTATCTTTTCTGGATGCATATAAAGGATACCATCAAATACTAATGACTCCAGAAGATGCTAAAAAGACAACGTTCATAACAAGTTTTGGGATATTTTGTTATGTGAAAATGTTGTTTTGCCTGAAAAATGCGGGAGCTACATATCAGAGAGTGATCAACAACATATTTCGCAATCAAATAGGACAAAATGTGGAAGAATATGTTGATGACATGATTATCAAGAGTACAAAGATTGGCAGGTTCGTGGAAGATTTGAAAGAGACATTGGCTACACTAAGTGGGATCAGCATGAAAATTAATCCTAAAAAATATATAATTGGAGTAGGCGCATGGAAATTCTTGGGTTATAGGGTGTCCCCTAGGGGAATCAAGGTAAATCCAAAGAAAATACAGGCTATAATGAACCTCTCTAAACCGCGAACAGTCAAGGAAGTGCAAGTATTGATGGGATACTTGAAAACACTCAGTAGATTTGTTTCAAAGATAGCTGAGAATCATTTCCCACTCTTTGAAGTCCTCAAGAAGGTAAAAAAATTCAGCTGGAACGAGGAGAGTCAGAAGGCGTATGACTCCTTGAAGGAGCAACTCTAGGAATTGCCTATATTGAGTTTGCCAATCTTGAGGGAAACCTTGTATTTTTACTTATCGGTTTCAAAGAATGCAGTCAGTTCAGTTCTAGTGCGACAAGAAGATCAGAAGCAGATAACACTATACTACATTAATATAATACTAAAAAGTGCAGAGAGAGCGTACATGCTAGTTGAGAAGCTAATTCTAGCTTTGGTATACTAAGAAAGAAAGTTGTGAACCTATTTCCACAGTCATAGGATAGTTTTCTATACTGATTACCCAGTCAGGAACATTCTCAGCAAGCATGAAGCATCCGGTAGAATGAAAAAGTGTCCTCTTGAGTTAGGACAATATGAAAACCAATTCCAGCCGCGAGCTGCAATGAAGGCCCGGGCTTTAGCAAAATTTATCACAGGGATGACGAGCGAAGATGCACAAAAAGTGAATGTGCAACAGAATATTTGAATCAATAAATACAAATCCAAATGGGAAGATTTTGCATAGAAATTATTCGTGGATGGGCCATCCAGTAAGGAAGGTTGCAGTGCGGGACTACTATTGGTCAACCCAGAAGGAGGGGAGCACCAATATTCGCTTCTTTTCAAGTTTCAACTCACCAACAACAGAGCGGAATACGAAGCTTTAATATGTGGCTCAGATATTGTAATCAAAATGAAGGTCAAAAGCATTAAGGCCTTTAGTGATTCGCAGATAGTAGTTCAGTAAGTACGAGGAGACTACGGGGTTTGGGAAGAGCAACTAATAAAGTATTTGGGAAAAGTTCTTCAGTTCATGACCCAGCTTGAACACTTCGATGTTCAACATGTACCAAGGAGTGAGAACACAAAAGCATATGCTTTAAGCAAGCTAGTAATAGTTGGATTTGATTCATTGCTTGGCCACCAAGATGTCAAGGTAGAAGTCATCTCAGTCAGAAGTACGGTAACTACAACCTTGTCAATGGTACAGACTGAAGAAGTAAGGTGGATGACATCTTTGATAAAGGAAATTTGCCAGAAGAAAAGGTACAAGCTAGAAAATTGGAGTTGCGATCTCACAACTATGCCCACGGAAGGGGAACCTTGTACAAAAAAGGTTTCTTAGCTCCATGGATAAAATGTACAAGACCATTGCAAGCAAGAAAAATCCTAAGGGAAATGCAAGAAGAATTGTGTGGAATGCATCATGGCTCTAGAACGATCGTAAAGAAGATAATTCGAGCAGGGTACTATTGGCTGAGTATGTTCAATGATGCGTACGACTTCGTTCTCAAATGTAAAAGTTTATAGATCAATGCTCTAATATCACACAAACCACAGTTGTTCTAACAGAAATATATTGAGTTTGGCCATTCGATAAGTGGGGAATAGATTTGGTAGGACCTTTTCCAAAGGGTACTGGAAATGCAAGATTCTTGATAGTCGTGATCAACTACTTTACCAAATGGGTGGAAGTCAAGCCTTTGGGAAGAGTAACAGCAGAAGTAACAGGAAGTTCGTGTGGCAGAATATAGTTTGTCACTTCGAAGTGCCACAAACTATTGTCATGGTCAATGGCACACAATTTACTAGCGGACTTTTCACCGAAAGGTGCTCGAAGTTAGGGATTACACAGAAGTTCACCTTTGTAGCTCATCCTCAAGCCAATGGACAAGTAGAAGTCACCAACAGAACTATAGTTCAGAGTATACAAAAAAGATTGGAAGGGAAGCGAACGGGTTGGTTGGATGAAATACCCAATACCCTGTTGTCATATAGAACAACTGTTCGACAACCAAAAGGAGAAACACCATATAGCCTAGTCTATGGTCATGAGGCAGTAATACCAGTTGAAATCAGGAACTCCAGCCTTCGAGTACATGTATACAAGGAGGATGATAATGTCGAAGTGATGAGATTGGACCTAGATGAACTTGAAGAAAAGAGGTAGAGAGAAACGATTACATAGGCGAAGTATAAAGAGAAAATGGCTAGAGCATACAATCAGAAGGTCAAGAAGACACAATTTCAAATTGGTAACTTTGTGCTACAAAAGAATGAAGCCAGCCTACTGGAAGAAAAAGGAAACTAAGCCCCAAGTAGGAAGGCCCATACAAGATAGCAAAAGTGCATCGATCTAACTGCTAAGAGCTAGAGAGATTGGATGGAAGTAGCATCCCAAGCACATGGCACGTGATCAACCTTAAAAAGTTTTATGTTTAATATCTAAGGAGAAAAGTAAGAAAAACCCAAATGTATAGATGTCGTGAGATGATTATTGGTGTTGTTCGGATCCTTGTTTTCTTTTCAAAATGATATTATCAAGCAGTACATGTTTAATATAAAAGTTTGTTTTTGGGGAACAACATACTTTTCGTCTTCTTTGAAATATAGCAAACTAAGGCACATCACAAACAATTAAATTTGGTAAAATGCGAAACAATAACTTGCAATATTTTGACTTTGTAAGCTATAGATCTTACAAAGTCGTAATCTTACTATTGCAAGCTATAGATCTTGCACAAAGGCAGATATGCCTACAAAACAGCGAACTACGCAAGCAATAGACCTTGTAGTTTGTACGATACAAAATTACAAACCTCGAAGCAAAAAATCTTGGAACTTCGTAAATTCAACTAAGCAAGCTATAGATCTTTCAAAAAGGCAGATATGCCTGCAAAATAGCGAAGTAAGCAAGCAATAGATCTTGCACGTTCGCTAAGTAAAGATCCCTGATTTTTCAAGCTATATAGCTTTTAAAAAATGCATACATGCCAGTAATATGAGCAGCAAAATTATACAACTTCAAAAATAAAGCACAAAAGTGATAAATGCATCCGCGAATGAACAGTAGGAAATGAAAAGAGAATAACACTTTGTGTTCGGAAAAAAGCAAAAATACTGAATTCCAAAATACGAACAAACATGAAGTACTACTCAGAATATTCCAAAAATACAAACTATCGACGTCTAGATGCGCATGATGATCGAGAGGATGAAGAACCGCCATGGCGACGAAGTGACTCAACTTTGCGATGAGACTGTTCATCTTTACGACGGGATTGTTCAGCCTTGTGCTCATCTTCTAACATTTTGTCATAACTCCATTTCATGTATAAGTAGGCAGGATGACGGGTAAAACCTCTTCGTTCCATATGATCAAGATGCTTGGCATAGTACGTCTTAAAATTAGTTATAGGGCCAAATTCCTCACTATCAAGATGCACATTCGTAAGGTCAACAATATCTTGATAATCCTTATTCTTAGCCGTAAATTTTTCACTTCATTTTCCAATTGACGAATGTGTGACCTAACAGCTTCAGATAAATTAACCCCTTGCTCGCCGATATTTATTATTAGGTCCTCACGACTAGTAGATTGACGAGATGATGAAGGAAAGGATTCAATTCTGTCAATGTATTCAACACAAGATTGTTCAAGCTGATGCACACATGAGTCAAGATGATTACACTCAACACGAAGCTCATCATTCTCACTGCAGAACTGAGTGTTTATAGAAAATTATTCGTCAAATTTACTTCGCCACCCGACTGCAGAAAAGGATGATCGCACTCATTCTAATTTTTCTTCAACATCTCTAGTAGATCGTCGATGCAAGAACACTTTTATCAATGATCAGAGTCTTTTGATGAGCCTCGCTAGCCTTGCTAGAAGCAAAAAAATTAGCATCCTCCTGCTGACGAAGCATTCTGACCATGCTCAGTTGTTGGTACATAATAAGGTTGTTTAGTATCCTTTAAAGTCTTTGTCCATCCAACTTGAATATTATGGATGCCAAGTAACATATACTTCAGGCGAATACCCAAACACACTACCCACTCATAAAAACGAAGAGGAAGATGGAGAAAATGCATATACACACCAACATATTCAAGATCAATCAAGCTGTGAACTATATCTTTTTCCAGAGATTCAATATTGTAGCTCACAGGTATGAAATTTCTACAAGGGAAGGATGCAGAAGGAGTTGGAGACGATGAGGAAGGAGAAGGTCCCCATCCAAGGCATGATGGGATAAACTCTAGATTGGATAAGCGGTTAGTAAAAATAAGCTCTAAATATTCCTTGGACAAGGACTGACTAGTTTTGCCCAACTCAATAGGACAGAATGAAGGAGAAGACATGTACCCGGAATGATCTAAAAATGAACATTAGAGATGTTTCAAAAGCTTATGGTCAACCTACCAAAACCATGCATATGAATAATTTTGATGAGAAATTGCAAAATTATAAATGCGATCCAAAAGTTAATATTCATACTGATACAAATAGTACAAACATACATCAAAATATTCTCATAAATTACAAACAAAAATCAATAGTTCTAAGATCCACTAACATTAGAAGGAGAAACAAGTGAAGTCTGAACAAGGGCGGTAAAATCCCCCTTGTTTACATCCTGGGTAGGGCCTCAGTGATGAAGTTGTCTTCATCATTTGTGGAGACTTCAACATTCGTGTTTGCACCAGAATCAACAATAGGATCAGAAGGGTGAGAACCAAAAGGGAGATCCTCAAATTAATCAACCTTGCACTTCTTCAATTCAGCAATAGAGGGCAGACTGACAAGGTGAGACAACAGCACATAAGGGTGACCACCATAAAAAATGGTATGGAGGAACCCTTTGTTAAGATTAGCCTTCTGCTACTCGAGCACCTTCTCCGTCTTAGCCAGTTTAGGTAAATTCTGGACCTTCACGGTGGGGTTCAAATTCTGCAGCTCAGCCATAGCCTCAACATACCCAACCTTTTCAGTAGAAGTGGAGAATTCTTAAAATAAAGTATAAAAGGACTTCGTCTTCACCAACCGGTCACCGAGGACCTGAGGGTACAAAGGTGAAGCGGGACCATTAGCCTGCATTTCCTCTAGCTTGGACCGCAAACTATCAACTTCCTTCTCACCAGCTAGAGCATGAGTCTCAGCTGATTGCGCAAGTTTTTCAGCGGCTTCAACAGAAGCATTCAAAGAAGTGCACTTTGCCTCAACCGCCTGCCATTTCTCCCGCAGCGAACCATCTCCTTTAGCAAACTCAGCAACTCGCTTGCTGAAGAGCTGCAGACTCTCACCAGCCTAATTTTCAAAAATATGCAAGCAAGTGTGGAGGTTAGATATCACAATAAAGAGGTGCAAAATTAAGCACACATAAAATCTTAAATAAATAAATAAAATTAAAATAATAATAAAATAAATATAAAAACATACCACATCCATTGTCTCATGAAGAGACAGTTTTGATAAGATAGCAGCAATTGTTCCTTCCACCATCAAATCATGGCTTCGCAGTGGGGGCTCAGAGTAAGAATGGCTAATGCGCCCTTTTTTAGAGCTCTCTGAAGTATGAGATGATCCACCTGTTGCTTCCTTGTGCCTTCTTCTATGAGAAGTTTCATGAGTATCGTGTGAAACGATCTCCCTATCTTCTTTAGTGGTAGCCTCAGAAGTTTGCAGCTGGGAGCCAGCTTTTGTAGCCTTGTCTGAAGAGACAATAGTTAAAGTGTTTCCAGCATTTTGAATAGCCATATCTTTAGGTTATTCATCTTCACATCAGAGGAAAAAGCTTTCTCAACGGGACGCTTGGATGAATCCATATATGCAATTTGACCAAGAAAGTCAAACGAGCACAAGGAGACAACAAGACAATGCTAACAGTAGGAGATAAATAAATAGGACAAAAAGAAACAAAAAATAGTGACAAGCAAACACCATCGCTCACAGTACTAGCATTGCGAAGAAACATCGAATATTCGCTGAGTTTCAAAACAATCTCAGACTCAGCATTAAGGCGAGCCCCAGCCTTAGGAAGTTTTGATTTAGGAACATTGAAGTTCCCAACTAGAAAAGATTGTTGGTTCTCATCACTAGGTTTTAGAAACAAAAATATTTTATGCCATAACCCCATAGTTATTAGGGAATCCACCGACGAACTCAACTGATGGAATGGCTGGGTAAAGGGTAAATTCATCAGATGAGTTTTTCACCTTGCGAAACTGGTAAATGCTAGAAAATAGGACGATGGAAAAAGGTACTTGAGCCCTTCGTACACATGGTAGAAAAAACAAATATTGAAACAACTTTAGGATGAATCTGAGATAATGCGACCAGATAATGAATAAATCTGGGACATGTGGAGGTAAGGGAAAAACCATTCCAAACTTAAGATAGTCTAAATAACAGGAGATAAAGCCACATGGTGGAGTGCGAACATTTTTTGAAGCCTCGGGGGCCCTAAGTATCCTTAAGATTTTCCAAGTAGTAATCAGAAATAATACTACTAACGATAGAATAGCCGATGCGATGGTCGAAATCCTTCCCGGAATCTACATGGTCAACGGGAACGTCTCTTACAGAAGGTTCAACATTATTAGAGGCAGACATTGAAGCAGTAAGAACTCCTAAGATCCAAAGGAAAACTATCAATCACAAGTTACAAGAACACCAAAGAAAGAGGTATATTCCGGCAACAAATAGAGGAAGAAACACAAAACACACACTAGAAAAAACCACAGGAAAAGAAAGCCAATCAGAAAATCCCTACACTAATGTTCAAAAGCAAAGCTACGGTAATAGAAATGATGCAAAAATACACAAGTATCGCCCGACAAAAGATTGGGAAGGAGAAAACATACAGTCTAATGAGGAGCGACGAGGAACAGGACAATATAAGAAAGAGGAATAAGACGAAGAATACAAATGGGTTAGCAGATTAAGTTTGAGAAGTTAAAAAGGAAAGGGAGTTCAAAATGGAAAAGAAAAGTAATGATTGACGTCTGTCAAAAAGTAACTTACCTTTTTAGAAATACGAGACGCCGGTGGAATATAGACACACACAATTCAATGAATACTGACAAAATTAAATCAGGAAAATCAAGCGTTTATAAAGGGGAAGACATAACGACAAGAGAGAATTTCATAACAATACAATGAATAAGGAGCAGGAAATCTCGGTTCAATGAGGCAAAATCTCAAACGGCTAAGTTAGTTACATGTATAGCGGATAAAGAGAAAAAATTGAATTTCAAATTCAAACTTCAAAATATGAAAAACAAGCAGCATCGTATTAGTAGCCAAGAAGCATCAGCAAATATCGGCAAACATGTTGTATAGCTTCAAGACACTTCGCAAAACATCAGTTCGCAAATATAATACAAAAATAAGAAGTCATTGCTTCATATTTGCTAGTCTTCATGGCTAGGGGGGGCTTATGGTGTATACCTAACCCAACTAGATATTGGTGACTTATAAAGCCTAGCCCAATCTTGATTCACAAACAACCAAGACCATTCGGCCCAAAAGTCCAAGTCAATAGCGAGCCGATAAAGAAGGGACAATGTGATCCCGGATTCAATTATAAACCGAGAAAGGCGTCACGTAGACACTAACCAGAAAGGTAGTTATCACGACGCAACCCAAGATCCCAAACCCAAACAATGTGGAACCACAACCACGAGAGGCTATAAATATAGGAAGAGCAACACAGGCTCAAGTAAGTAAGGTTAAACCGAGAAATTCTAGTCCTCTAAGGAAAATATTGAATTGAACGTCGGAGTATTTTCCCCGGAGTTATTTATGGGATTTTTCTTGTAGGAGGAGATACGTTACGGTGAACGAAGAGCAACTTACTTGATAGGATAACCACATCACGTAGGTACATGTTTTTTACCCATAATCAAAAGAAGGTATGGATTGGATACATGTGCCCGATGTCAATTCATGAAATTTGTTGTACAAAACAAGAGATGGTCAATTATATTCATAAGAGCTTAGGGAGGAAGGATAAGAAACTTTTCATTTCGCCATACACCGAAAGGTTACAAAACTTTGTTCAATTCATTTACCAGCAACAATCCGGAAAATTTGTATATAATTTAAATTTTCTTATTCAGGGACCATTGGAGATTGATTTTGATTTTCCCCGCCCATAACCACGTTATTTGATGGATCCCCTGCACTTCTAACCGTCAGATGCATTTGTTGAGATTTTGGAATTTGCAATGAACGAAAATAGCGAGCAAAATACAATTAATTTTGAGTGGGTTGAAATCAAGGTCGACTATGATCACATTTTTTAAAAAACTTATAATACTTATATGATATAAGAGTTTAATTAAGAATTTTATGTTGTTTTAAATCAGTACAAAAATTGAAACATACTAGGGAGTGCAGTTATTATGTTATGTTATACGGGGCTGAGTACATTCAGGAAGTCAAAGACGACTTACTTCAAATTGACAAGGTACATGTACATCTATTTCTAGCAACTTATCTAACGAACAATTCTAATATTTGCTTCTAACTAGTTATAGACAGATTTTCCAGAAGGAATCAAATCCCTACTCCCAAGACGATATAAACAATGTGAGGAATTCTTTGGCAAGACATCTAATAATCAATCGTTCAGCAACACTAGGAAATCCAGACATGGCTAGAGCAACACAATTAGATAAATGATGAATCTTAGAACAGTTGGAATAGATTCCTACTTTTCCTATTACTATCCATAGATTATTGTTTCGTTAGCGTTATCTACATATTTTTGTCAACAAACAAGATACTTTCATCAATTGTGATATATTTGCTACTGTGGATTGAGGCCTTTCTTGTGCCGGAAATATTAATAAAAATATTTTATGACCGAAAGATCATAAATCATTTCCGAATTCGGAAACATGCAAATCCCAAACCAAAGACACGATTCTTCTTTTCCGAGCTCGGAAACATCAGGGACGAAACTATTTCCGAACTCGGAAATAAATATCATTTGGCCAAAATTGAAGCAATCGTTGGACAAAATAGGATAGGAAATTGGACACGAGATCGGAAACTGTGTAGCAATTACTGAAGAGCTGACTGACAACTTTCCGAGCTCGGAAAATATGAGTTTCCAAGTCCGGAAACTAATGCCCAAGGTCCGAGGGATAGCTCCATATTTCCAATTTCAGAAATATTTAAAGGCAGTTCTCGAGGCTTTTTAAAGACGGGTTTTAACCGCCTTTTTTGGTGTTTTTAAAGACGGTTCTTGGAACCGTCTTCTTCTGATGGACAATGGAAGGTAAAGACAGAGAAGGCACAATTATAGTGTCTTTAATAGTTTGATATAATCGCTTTTAATGGTCCCCTCCTACACTAGTGAACAATCGCTGACAACACGGTTCTGCATTAGTGATGGTATAAATATTATGCAGCAGTTTATCCCTTTAATTCATGAATGACGAATTGGTACTTATTTTTCATTGTTCAAACAAATATGATATTGATTATTTACTAGTTAATTATTTGGAGCATTTAAGTATGGCGAAATGCGAATTATATACCTCTCGAAGACGTCTTCAAAAGCGGAGGCAGGTGAAAATGATAACCACGGTATCAAAGGGGGGCGCATTATATTAAGTATGAGATGGAAAGGGACCCAAATGCAAGAAATATTGAATTTAATTTTCCCACCAGCTGCCTGAAAAAGCCTGTTCTATTCTTACAAGTTTTCGGAATTAATGCAATCAATTCATTGGCTGTCGAATTTCAACTTTATGAAAGGCACTTATAACGACACTAGGTAATATCCGTGTACGGATTTATAAATAAAAATATATAATATATACTATAATTTATAATTCTAATAAATAATATAATTATGCTATATTATTATATGACAATTGTACACAATGTCATATTTAGAATAAGTTTATATTTATTAATGTAATAGATAACACATGTGCAAATGTACGGAGTTATTATGAAAATAAATTTATAACATGATTTATAGCTATAAGTAATAAAATTTTGTTAAATATATATGAGAATTAAACACGATGCAATTTGAAATTGATTAATATATCTCATAATATTTTATGAGTTTGTCTTTTGAAAGACGAATTAGAAGAAGATAAATTTTTCGCATTGCATTAATCGGGTCATAAATTTATAACTACTTCACGTTGTATAATAAATTTTTAATATTTCCATTAAAATATTTTACCTTTTTATAATTATAATTCAATCACGTCTTTCCATATGCCTAAATAAATACGGTCTTTTCCAAAAAAAACATAATATAATTTTTTTAAAAAATGAATGCATCATTGCACTTATATAATAAATAATTATTTTATATTTATGTGAAAATAACATATATATTTTTTATATATAGGAAAATATTAACTTTAGTCTAGAAATACTTTATGTTATAAAAAATATAGTGATAAAAATATGTAATATTTGTTGATAATGAAACAATCATCATTTAATAAAACTTAAAATATCTATCTATAGAAAGGAAATGGCAAAGCTATTAATAGTTATAAAGGTGGTTGTAATATAACATATATTACATACTACGTATAAAAAGTTATAATTAAAATAATATTAAAAATATGTTAACCAAGTTTATAGTACAATTTAAATTAGAGTGCGTTTAGTGACAAACGGCATGTCCAGAAACTTATGGACATTTCACTGTATTTTTTACCTTATACACTGCGTTTGATAAATTTTTTATTATAATTTTTTTAATTATAATATTTTATATTTTCACATTTAAATTTAAATTGTTACTTATTTTAACTTTTAAGATACAAAATTAGAATTTTATAAAAAAATTACTACATTTAAGGTAATAGATACAGTGGACTGTCCATAATTTTATGGATAGACCGCATTTACTAGAAATTTCTCTTTAAGTAATAAAATATATGAATAAATGTGGTGGATATTAATGAGACATTATACAAAAAATATAAAATATAAATCTATAATATATTGAAATTATAGTATATATTAAGAGCTTGTCTTTTGAAAAACGGTCTTTCCATAAATTACAGAAAGACGAATATTGAAACTGTAAATTACAATGAATGAAAATAAAAAATTTGGGTTACATTAATCGGATCATAAACTTATAACTACTGCATGTTGCATAATAAATTTTTAATATTGCAACTAATTTTTTTACCTTTTTATTATTCTAATTAAACCCCATCTTTTCATAAACATATGGAAAGATGGGTTTATCCAAAACTTTGTCATATATTATTATTTTTGAATAAATAATTATTTACTTCCTAATTGGTACTCCTATTTATATATTATGCTCGTGCAATGCATGAATTATGAATGAAAATAAAAATATAATATAATTAATACTTTTAATAAGTAATGAAAAGTTTTTATATTTATAGGAGAATAATACGCGATGCACGATATAAAATAAATAAATACATTTATTAGTATTATAATTTATTTATGAAAGGAAAGAAAATATAATTTAAATTGGTACTATTGATAAATAAAAATTAATAATTTTATATATAAACGAAAACAATATTTGGAGAATATGTATTTCATAAGGATTTTTTATTTTTGTATAGAAATGCTATACTTTATAAATAATATAGTGATAAAAATATGACATACGGGTTAATGATAAATTAGTAATTATATAATTAAATTTATAAACTTTTATGTCTTTTAAAAAAAAGTATTAAAAGTATTATTAGTTATAAATAAAATTGAGAATATATTATTTTCTATACGGATTGAAATTTTCGTACTTAAATACAATGGATTTGAAGATTGAAAATTGCTCTAAAAATTTGAAACTTGTTTAAAGTCAGTATTAAAATTCTACTGAAAACGTGATTTATTTATGTTTACAGTAATGTAGTTATACTAAAATATGGTGTGTGACCAGTTAAATAAATTTTCACCGTAGTTTTAATTAGAGATACGAAGGAAACATTTGTTAAAGAGGCAGAAAAATATATGAAATTGAAAAGAGATAGACTAATGCATGTACTTTTAAGATTTTGAAACAGGCATTAATTAAGGATACATCTATATTGTAAATATATAAATTAATAACAGAATCAATTTAATAGAAAATTATTGGTAAAAGCTGGCAAGTTGAGCTGATTTATATTTTTAAAAAGGGCATAGAGGGATGCATAAATATCTCATAAGCATCAATTGAATGGAGTTGAATTTTTGAAAAGGTGACGGTAAAAATATATTAAATACAATCATTAAAGAATAGACACACATTAATTGAGGTAGGTTTAAGTTATTTAGAAATGAATGTTCCATTGAATTGGATTACAAAATACATTGGATAAAGGATTATTAAATACAGAAATATCTTTTTTTTAATTTTTAAACTGATGTAGCAAGTATTGGGGATGCCACTTGTCAAAATGGTTGATCTTTTAGTTATATTTATAAATTACGCCTTAAGAAAACATTTGTATATATGTATTGGAAGGGTTTCAATCCATTTGCAAGGATTCCACTGTAGAAGAAGTTAAATTAAGCATATAAAACGAGAAGTAAGCAACAAGAAGTTAATATTGAAATAATTTTATATATATCAAATGGTACAAGAATAATCACATGTATGGAAAAAAAGAAAAACGGGCTACAATATCGTTTCCAACTAAAATAAATTGAACTAATACAAAGTGTATATCCATGGAACTACGTGGCTGATATCGTATAACCTTTCTTCTTCTACGTACCTAGCTGTATCTAGCTCACATTGAATTCCATGGAACAAACCAACCAAGAATATAACAAGTAACAAGAACAAGAACTCTCCCAAATGTACAAGAACAAGAACCGGTGCTAATTTATACTCCCCGTTCCAGCGAAAAATTTCTACTTTCCATTTTCACCTGTCCCAACCAAGGTTCACATTTTAACCATTTCCTTATTTGATTTGAAATTTATGATTGAAGTTTAGTCAGTTCAATTCAATACTCTACCTTTGACTGAAATTTGACCACATCAACATGAATAAATAATTGTGTAAAAAGGCGATACGAACATTTGGCTGGGACGGAGCTAGTATTTGTCAAAGAAAGAAAATATTGTTGAATAAATCAAGATTATGCGTAGTTGGGGAGGGTAGACGAGGGGAAATGAAAGTTGAAGGACTATAAAAGAAACTACCCTCTAAATAATGTCGGTTGTTGTGTACCACAGGGCTTAGATCATGAAAAAACCCTAGAGGGCTGTGATGATACTGATGATGATGGTGATCGGACGGTGGAGAGAAAAAGTTGGAAGGAATTGGCTGTAGGGATGCTGGATTCGGAGACAAAATCCCAGGAAACAGCGCATTTGATCGTTCTACATCGCTGCTCACCATTTCCATTCCTTGTGAAACAACATCCATATCATTCTCATTCACTACTTTCTTTCCGGGCGGGGACTTGGCGTTCTCTATCGATGCGAACCGGGCCGCGGGAGACACTGCCCCCACGCTGTAGTCTTGAAAATTACTCAAAGAAGATGAAGAATAATGATCTGAACTGGTCTGATCTGAACCGGTGAGCCGTTGTACTAAAGTCATGAACTCATTAGGGTTTGCATGGATTACCTTGGGAGAGACTGTGTATATGATGACCGGCCGAGGGGGAGGCGCCAGCGGCTGCGATTGTTGCGGGACAACCGGTGGCTTTCTGATCTTGTGGGAGTCTTTCCGGACTCTCAACGGCGCCGGGCGAGGTCCTTGCAGAGAGCTCCTCGGCGATTTTGAGTTGGGATCTGGGGTGTCCATGCTAGTTAGCTGGGTAGATGGTGAATTTGGATTGAAATTTAATGAAGAGGGAGTTGGTTTTGACGATGATTAGTAGGAGGAGAGTTGTTGTAAGTTGTCTTTCCGTTTGTTATTTCAACATGTAGAATATATATAAAGGCCGGTTGTGATGTGGATATGTAATGTTGGTTCCAGTCAAGGAAATGTGATGACTTAATAATGTAGTGCAAAGCAACTTGGTGGTGGTTCTTTTTTACCCTAGCAATGCTTTTCTTTGTAATACATTGTTTATTTAATGTTGGTCAGGCCGGTTTCGTGGTGTTATGGATGTTTGAAGTTGTCCAAATATTTTATGGATGGGAGAAGAACAATTCTTTAGCCGCGTAGGATTATATATTAGTTCGTGATGGCGTAAAATATAGTTACTGTTTCAATCCATGTTGTTGTATATGGGGTTCATTATATGGTAATTCAGAATAGTAGCCATGCTAGTAAAATTAATGCTTCATATATTGTGTATGTGTATTATATAGATGTGTTTTTTTATATTGTATTTATGCATTTTTCTAGTTATTTGAATTAAGACCAAGTTTTTGGAAAAATGAGTTTTTTTAATTTATTGAGGAACTACTGTAACTTTAACTTAAACATTGAGCCGTGTAATTTAAATATCACTGATGTGGCAATCCAACCAATTAAAGCCTCCGTTGTTCACTGTTAAATATCTCATCCTGCAAAATAGATACCGGAAGTGACTCAGGGGAAAATACTCCGATGATCAAGTCAGTCTTTTCCTGGGAGAATTAAAATTTCTCAGTTTAGCTTCTCTTACTTTCTTCAATGCTAACCTCCCTCTATTTATATATGTCTGCAATAGTTGTTATGTATTGTCAGCGTCTGAGATCGTGGGTTGAATCATGTTTCTTACAACATCGGTTCGTTGTTAAACCTCCAAACGCGGTTCCACCTTTATCGGTTCGTTGCCTAGTCTCAGACAAACCTCCACCTTTCTCGGTTTGTCGATGGTGTGATCATTGGACTTTACAGTTGAGTATTGGGTTGGGCCTGACGGCCAGCGACCTCCAGATTATGGGCTAGGAATACTCCATAAGCTCCCACATCCATGAAGTCTAGTAAATACGAAACGATGACTGATGTGCACCATTATGCATGCGTTAGCAGATGCATTTAACACATTTATTATCATCTTTTGTTTGGTTGATTGCTAGTTTTAGTTAGGTTTACACGACAAAGGGTTTAGACGACCA
>JAULKM010112613.1:0-22649 GCA_032355605.1 Rubia tinctorum
TTCTTTGTGGACGACCCCGACTTGCCAATCTATCTACTTAGTTGTATTTAGTGAGCATATTGGGCTTAAAAATAGTAACTTTGAGAGGTACGACGATGACCTCCCAGCCATAGAAGTTACTTTGTATGAGACTTCTCTGGATCAACCTTTGATCCTCTACGATCAAAGGTGGGCACGAGAACCACCTTTAAATGTGACCAAAGAAGGCGGTTCTTTTCCGCCTTTGGCAGGGCAGTAGAACCACCTTTAATAAGTTCCAAACACGGAACCATGTCAAGGTAGTCAGATCCTTGTAAGTTTTCCAAGTTTGAAACAAATATTTAGTTTCGGTGGATGAGATACTCTCGGAAGGGTGGTTTGAGTTCTGACATTCCCTCCCTTTTACGTAATAATTATTTTAATTTGTTTTCATTTTTTATACGTCGGTAGTTCGGACTTCAGTACTAGTACACGGATGTTGAAGTTTCTGTGTCGGGGGAAAAGTTGGTTGTTGGAGTTCCGAATTTGGATTGATAATCCGGAGTGAACCTGGATTTTGAGCTCAATAATCACATTAAACTGATATTATAGTTCCATATTAAGATTCCAAAATTGGAGATTAGTTCGGAGCACAGAATGGAAATAGGGATTAGTACCAACAATTTACAAATGCATCATCCTGAAAATAAAAATCTATAGATACAACTAAAATAACATCTATTATACATTGGAATTGAATCCAGCAAATCGTATTCCGCACCTAACATATAATTTTCCTGGGATTAACCCACTACCTGATTAGGGCTTTAAAAAAACCTATAGACAACGCTATACAAGAAAAAATCTATATTTAGGAATAGAAATCTATCGAACCACTATTCAATAGAAACATGTCAAGGATGTTAAGATTTAGGGCACACTACCATGTTAAGTTTTCCAAGAGTTGTGGAGTTGCATTAATGGTTTCTCTAACTCTATCCTAGCAATTCCATCAGCAATTGGTTTTCAGTGATGATGCCACATTTCTTCATGAACATTACCCTAGGCTACTTGTAGTGTTCTTATCTTATCACCAATTTCATTGAAAAGTTCGCACAAATGTGAAGGCTGCATTTGATAAATATTCGTTAGTTATTAGTATGCCAAACAAAAAACACATAACAGATTTGAAATGTTTTATCTTTTCTTTGGTGGATAAGATGGCCTTGTCAATATTATTTTGGGATATATGCTAATATAACACTACCTACTTAACTAAATACCAATATAACCCTCAGATAAATTTTAGTGCAAAAATAGTCCTAACTAGTTAATGTAAGCGCCGATATAACCCTTAAATCCCATTTTTGGCATTGACTTCCATTTTCTTGAATTGAATATATGTAAAATTTCCAAAATGCTCTTTGTGTTTAACCTTAATTTGACTTGACAAATTTACCAACTCAAGCAAGCCACCACTATAAACTCCAGCTAGCCACCACCACCACTTCCATCGCCAGGCCACCACCTTCAGCCAGCTAGCCAACCAACACTATTGCCTATCTCTACCCGCCCGCAACCACAACCACCACCTCACAATACCATAGTAGAGGTGTCTTCCAAAAAGCAAAGCCATCATAGCAGCACCATCGTGAATCGACTTGAGCCGAGCTGCGTTCAAAAATCTGAGGTCACCGGAGTACCGTTCTCACCAGTGGAGGTGAGGAGTACCATCGCACAACACTGAAGTAGAGGTTCACCCAAAAATAGAGCCACCATAGAAGCGCTGTTGTGAATCGACCGGAGCAGAGCTGCGTTCACGACTCTATGGTTTGCTTTTCCAATTCCCATTTTCATCATGATTCCCATTCTCTGATTAAAAATCAGCCACCACCACTGCCCGATTCTACATGGCCGTAACCACCACGACCACCTCTAGCAATCCATCCACCCCTCCCGCCTCTACGCGGCCACCACCAGTGCCCACCTCTACCCGGTCATGACCACCACCACCACCGCCACCCCCAGCCAGCCACCACCACCGCCAATCTCTACCCGGCCACCACCACTACCCACTTCCACCCGTCTACCACCACCACCTCCAGATTCCACCTGGAAACCACCATTTCCTACCTCCACCCGGTCACCACCACCTTAACCCGCCCCTCCCCCACCCCTCTAGCCACCCCTGACTCAATTGAATGACGAGAATAATTCTGAAGAAATTGCGTCAATGGATAAGAAATGGCATCGGCGAAGAGGATGTATCTCTAATCCTTAGCATCGGCGGAGAAGAAATTAGATTCGGCACCTGAGTATTTTGATGGAACCCTCGTCGGTGATTACGGGTTCAACAACTTTGGTTTGGGTAAGCCTGCAGAGTAAATCTAATTCGATCAGGATTAAATGGACCAAAACCTGGCGAATAATCTCACCATCAAAGTTATCGGAACCAGGATGAGGGAGGCAGATGTGAAGTCTACGAAGAAGAAAAAGGAGAAGAAGAAGGGGGAAATGGGGAAACATCGGTGGAAGACAGGGGGAGAAAGAGGGGAAATGAAGAAAATATGGGGAAATGGAGAAAATAGGGCTTAAATTTAACTTATCAATTTTTCAAAATTTTAATTTTTAGAGGGGTAAAATAGTAATTTCACTAAATTCCGGCTAAAATTGATCGCAGTGGGTAGTTTCACACTTATGTCAACTAGGTAATGTTATATTGGCACTTTCAAACATTAAAAGTTCATATTGGCACTTATGTGAAGTAGGGAGGGTTATAAAGGCCCTTTTCTCTATTTTTTCTTCGATTGTCTTCGGGAGTGTGGGTTCGCGGTTAACCTCAATATCTCCATGAGAATGGTGAGATCCTTTTAATGGGGGCTCCCAATCACTAGTGATATCTTCTACATTGTCTTGTAAAGGGAGACCGGTGTGCTTGACAAACTTTTGAATCAAAATTTCTTGTTGCTCTATCCTTTTATCTAGTACTTGAGCTACCTTTTGCAAGGTGTGGACTCTTTATGACTTTGCCCTATCAAAACAATATACTATCTCGAAAACATATCTTTGTGAAATGAATTCACCCACTCATCCATACCTTCCCGGGTGGTTAGATTTGTTGGTAGCCTCGCATAATATGTCTTGTTTATCGGTTAACAAGAGTTTTAAATTGTCCTGTGAAAAGATTATAAGAAGTAAAACTTAAAAAATAATCAAAAAATGCATATGATATTTTAAAATGTAATTTTTTATTAGGTTTACCACTCGTCCCACAAATTGAATCTCTGTAACCTTTCCGTATCAATGCTGTTTATTTTGTAGACCTTTAAGAAAAATATCAAACCAATGAATTTGATCGACATGATCGACATCGATCAGAATGACTGACAACCTAGGTTCTTGTTTGGTTATCCCCCTTTCAATCGCCAACGACACATCTTATCCGAAACGTTCCTGTATAATTTGAAGGATCGCAATACTGTACCATCCACGAATCTTTTTATGTGGGAATTCATTCAAAGCCAAAATACATCTCTTTTAATCCCTCGTACCCTGCGTGACGATGTTGAAGATTTGTGGAAATATGAATTATAAATATAAAATCATTGGTATATTGTATTAGGGTTACTTACATTATTTTGGTTCTCGAGGGCTTTTCTATGGTGGATGTCCCAACTCTCAGGTTGAATATGTGTGTAAGTGAGCCACAGACGATCTCCATTTTTATTTGAAAAGATGTAGTCTTTGGTCTGTGTGTAATAGTGTTCTAGCCAACTCTTCGACAACATACCCATTGTTTTGTTCTTAATTATCCCATGTCCGAGGTATCTATTTCAAATGGTCTCTATATGGTAGCTTAAGGAATACTATAAATAGGAAATTGGGTTTGAGTAAGAACATTGAATGGCTAATAGGTTGAAAAGTGGAAAACTCACAAGAATTTAACCTGGCACTCCATCCATAGGGTGTCCTTATATTCCTTTGGCACTTTGGTCTATAATTGTCATAGAAAATGTCTACCCTTGTCCCATCGACCTTCCCCACCCAACTAGACCATTTATCTAGTTTTTCCGATTAACATCTTCCCACCTTGTTAAAAACAAACAAGGTGATTTCCTTCCTTTCCATTCAACTTTATAATGTTCTACAATGTGTTTTATCAATTCTTATCCATTTTGACCCATCCCCGTCATCTATATCATCACCCGTTGTTTCAGTATTTTCGCCAGGCAAAGATAGTGGATCTTCATGGGTTCTTTTTCTCGACATTCTACTTCCTAAGAACATAGTTGTCACTAAACAAAACTAAATTGGATTCGATAGGCACAATACCTACCATATTTTCCAAATATTACGTGGATAATCATTACAAATAATGAAAAACCATTCATTACGATTTAAAAATAATGTAAATTAATTAAAGATAGGTCATACATAGTTTAATCTTCAAGAAAATCAATGATCAATATATTATCAGCACTACAATGTACATCATTCAAACCCAAACAAATATTTATACTATAATGACCAACAATAGACATAATAAAAGTGATGGAATTGAAGAAGAGTTACATCATGAAAAAGTGAATCTTCACAATCAAATCAACAAAATTTTGGACACATTGAAAATCGATGCATGAGTATATATTCATGATTACCTAGGGTTTGGAATTGAGGATGAAAAATAACTATAAATGTGGTCCTAGATTTCCCGTACATTGACCCAACTAAGTTGCATCATGATACACCTGACGACCCCATAGATAGAATTTTTTCTGTAACAACAATAGCCTGCAGTTACCGAGGCCACCCCACTTTTTCCAGTTGTCTAGGGTGAGAAGTACTTCCATAGGATAGGTGGTGGGGTAGGACAAGCAGAGATGTATGATTTAGGGGTGTTAACGGTTGAACAAAGGTTGGTTTAGGAGTGGATTTTCATAAACGTTGTTCCCTAGGGCGGCCATACTTGCAAGACCACTATCAAAAACCTAATGTTGTTCTGCTATATGATACAGGGGATACCAATTGACCCCAGAATCACTATAGTGAACTACATGTTAAAGGCAGTGGCGGTAGAAAGAATGATCTCCCTTACTGCGAGTTAATCATGGTGTTGCTTCAACAGTTTAGGGTTCAGCAGTTACATAGACCATTGCACTTGGAATTTTATGATTTTAGATAATTCCAACATATGCAATTGACTGGAGGTGATGAAGACAAGTTGAAACCTAAGGCGGTTACAGATGCTGCCACTAAGGCTGCAAAGAGAAAGAGGGATGCACATCTGAATAAGGTTGAGTCATTGTGTGAGTGTATAAATTATTTGTCATAGTTTCTCATCATATTAAAATAATTGGATTCATGAACATTGTCTACTTTATTTGAATCAATGTCATGGTTACCCGTGTCAACCTCGTCATGCCATACCCGACGAGTGTATCTTGTTTGAAAACCTCTCATGATAAGATGCCCATGCATATTATTCGTACCCACATATACCTCATTCCTACAATCCTTACATGGCTAACGTGCTCGTACAACGCCATTTTTTGAGACATGTTTAAATATTAGATCAATTAAGGATTCAATCAAAGGGAAGTATTTCAGAGATTTTCTAAGATATCTACATATGAGTTCCATTTTCTAAGATATCTACAATGAAATGTCATTTTCAACTCATTATCTTAACACATAAGAGATCACCACATCATTCAAGTTAAACAATTTTTACTCTATCATCAAAATCAATTTCATTAATTACCAACAAACAAAACCTACACCCCATATTATAAATAAAATCAAGATTTCATTTATTAAAGGAACAAACATAAATAGATATATATATATATACATACCTTAGGTCTTGAAGAAGTCCAATGTTAATCTAATTCTAACCTAAAGTTTCTCATTTCTCAAAAGCTAGAAAATGAGAGCAACAAGGCCTATTAATTTAATTTTGACCTTTTGAAGGAGTTCCAAGTTCGGAACTTGAAATTACAAACACCAACCCAATTAACCACAGTTTCGATGGAGGAACATGATTCGAATTGGGTCCTGATAGAGGAAGATGGATCGGATTTGTGTTCCACTAACAAAGCAGAGCTCGGATCCATCTTTTGACACAGCCCACCCTATTACAAACTCAAAACCACATTCGGACCTTTGTTCCAAATTTAGGACTCAATAGACACAAAGGCGGTTTAACAGAACCGACTTTGATTGACTGAAATTAAAAGAAGTTATTCAAGGAACCTCCTTTATCTGTTAAATAAATGTTGTTTCTTAAAACCACCTTGAATTATGAGAGGGCCCGATTTACATGGGTTCCAAATTTGGAACACATACAGGAAGGCGGTTCATCGCTTTTTTGCAAGAACCAACTTTGATCAATGACTTTATTCAAAGATTCTACACTGGTGAGAAGGGCATTGTTCTTGGGCATGTCGTGTCATCCCAATATTTAGAATTAGATAAGGTTAAGGTGGACACCATCAAACCTTACCCTCCCCAACTAGTGTTAAGGATATGATCTGCATGCTACAGGGTCACTAATAACACCAACCTTTCAGGAGATAGAATTAAATCCGCGACACACTTCACAAAGATAAGAATTTATATTGTTCCTCATGTACTCACTACCAACTACAGAAGAATGGCTAATGGAAAGTCTGGGTCATCCATAGAATGCTAGGAATTTAATAGTTAACCATGCAAAACTCACAATCGGGTCATCACTTTGATTGCGTGTCGGGAATATCAAATGAAGGAAACATGGTTTGTGGGAGGCTGAGGATTTGTCTACAAGCTTCTCAACATGTAAAATAAGATATTAAACTATATTAAGCTGGAACTTGGGGATATTTGTTTTACATGATTATTATATGATTTAAATCCTAGATTCTATCAAATGCAAGATATTTAAACCCATCCCAATGTGTATGTCATATAGTGGGGCTGATAGTTAATTTTTCCCAGTGTCTGTCACACAAAGGTGCCCATGTCTATTCTATAAACACAACCTCTGTAATTGAGGAAAGTGCGTCGTGTGGTACAACTGATCTACGCTCTTCTTTCCCCTACAGAACTACATCCCAGACCTCCACTATGAACACTTCTCCCCAGGCTTATAGAGGCAAAGAAATAGGCATCTTATGATGACTCTAGGGTTAAAATGAAGATGGTTGTTAAACTAAAACCCTAGTTTCTACAAACCATTATGCTTATGTATCAGAGTTCCTTGTCCCTGTCAAAATTAGGCAAATACACTCATGTGGATTCAGTGCTCAAGGCCTACGCACATACGCTCACATAGTCTGGAGTCGCGATCTAGCATATCCTAACCAAACACTTCCAAGGGCAACAAGACAAACACGATTCATTTTACATACTACAATGGTTTTCCAGAGAGTAAAACTAAAATGCATCACTTCTAGAGTGTAAAGAACAAGTCAAGCATAATATTCATACACATATAAGATTGGGTAATCTAAAATCTCACAAAATCTTTGCCAAGTCATGAATACAAATTAGATCCCCAAGAAAATAAACTTTAACCCAATTTTACCTTTGGATTCAATGCCCTTGGGAAAAACTATGAAGATTAAAAGAAGAGAGAATGGATATCCCCTTTCTCTCTCTACATACTCTTAGAAAACTCAGAGAAATGAACTACAAGTAATGCCCACAACTTAACCTTAGTACACATAGGCTTACTTATATAGTGTATGCGAATGGGCTTTAAAGAGGCCTAAAAAATACAAAGAAAACCCTAGCCTGTCTGCGGGATGGGCCTTGTTATTGCATGACTCGAGCGGATAAAATTATGTAGTGCATGAGCCACCCGCTGACAGTGGTCCTTCGGTATTCTGAGCAGTGTGGCCTTGCAATTATTATTTTTTTCTCCGGCTATGATCATTTTTCGAGATTTTGAATGGTATCGCCTATGCGATTTCTTACAGGCCACCGGCTGGAGCTGATTTCTTTGCAAACTGATGGTGTGGCCGTGTAAAACATCATAGGACGTGGGCTGGTCTTCGTATCCTAATCTTCAAGGTGCACGGGCTATGCAATATTGTACGGCCTATGCTTATACTTAACCGCATGAGTCATTTGAAGGGCACAAGTCGTGCAATTCCTCGCAGCTCGTACATTTGCTTAGGAAACACACCAATTAGCTGGCACATGCTGTGCAATAGAACACGGCCTTACCAGTCTATAACTTTTCCACTGGCGCATTTCCATCTACTACCAAGATTAACTGTGTAGCCTTCGATCACTACCATTCTTTCGAATGACCTTCCAATATCTACAATCATCCTTGAGAAATGGCCTTCTACTCTGAAGTGCTTACGAGTGATCTACAATGAAGCTCACAAAATAGAATTTGGATGCTCTTAAGTACATACCATCCATTAGGTCTAAATAAATATACAAAACGAAGGATTTAGGCAAAAAAACCAACAAAGGCTATCTAAACCCCTTGTGATGTAAATCCAACTAAACCTAGCAATGAACCGTACAAAAAATACTAATAAGTATGCTAAATACATTGGTTAACACATGCTTCCAGGTGCAGATCGGGATATTAGGTCATTCTCGGACAAGCCGGTTCTACCGGCATTTCATTAAGGATTTCTCTAAAATCTCATCTACTTTATGAAAATTGTTGCAAAATGATGTGGATTTCCATATTAATGAGGATGGTAAGAGAGTCTTTGACACTTTCAATGGAATGCTTGTGACCGCCCTTATCGTAAAATCACCAAATTGATCCTTTTCCTTTGAGACAATGTGTGATGCTAGTGACTATGCCATATTTGCAGCAGTACCAGAAAAATAAGTAGAAAAGGTACCACATGCCATATAATATGCCTAAGTTACTCTAAATGATGCACAATGTAACTATTTCATAGCCAAAAAAGAGTTGCTAGTCTTAGTATTTTCCCTTGAGAAATTTAAGCCCAATTTTCTCGGTACAAAGGTTATTGTGTACACGGATCATGCAGAACTTTTCCATTTAATGACCAAAAAGGAAGCAAAACCGGGACTTATTATTTGGATCCTTCTTTGAAGTGATTTTAACATTGAGGTGAGAGACAAAAAGGGTTATGAGAATAAGGTTGATGATCATTTGAGTAGATTGATGCCCCCAAAAGCCTAGATCCCACCTAGGAAAATCAGAAGTTAGACCCCCTTCAAGAAGATTTTCTTATTGAATAATTGTTTAGGGTAACAACTAGCCAACCGTGTTATACCAATTTGGTGAACTACTTAGTCACGAGAAAAGATCAGCTTTCTTATGATAAGGCACAAAGGTATAGGCTAGTAAATGAGGCGAGGGGATATATGTGGGATAATCCTTACTTATGGAGGAATTGCACCGACTGAGAGGTTAGGAGATGCATTCCTGAAATTGAAGTGGTTTGTTCTTACATTTTTCCATTATTCCGATGGTGGTGGCCCTTTCGGTTATAGAAGAACCATTAAAAGGTAGTAGAGTGTGGTTTTTATTAGCCCAACATGTGGAGACATACCTGAAATTTTTTCCAATCGTTTGACAATTTCCAAAGGATGGGTAACATCTCATTCAATAATGAGATGCCTCAAACCTTCTTTATGTCGATTGAGGTTTTCGATTTGTAGGGAATGGATTTCATGGAGCCCTTCCCTAATTACCAAGGGAATAACTATATTCTACATGTGTTAGGGTACATTTCCAATTGTATAGAAGCCAAGGAAACAAAGACCAATGATGCGACAACAGTGATGCAATTCCTCAAATTAAACATTTTTTTCTTAGTTCAGCATCCCCCGAACCATGATTAGCGATAGAGGAACTTATTTCTGCAACCGATTCATGGAGTCCTTGTTGAAGAAATGTTGTGTGACCCACAAGACATCCATTACCTACCACCCCTAAAACAATAGGCAAGTGGAGATATCCAATCGGGAAATCAAGGCCATTCTTTAAAATACGGTAAAGTTATCGAAGAAAGACTGGAGTTCCTTATTAGATGATGCATTTTCAGCCTACCTTACATACACAAAACCCCTATAGGCATGTCACACTACCAGATCCTTTTAGGTAAAGGATGGCACCTCATGGTCGAGTGATATGCACATTTATACATGCGTTAACAAATGCATTCGGTGCACTTCTTATCATGTTTTCTTTTGTTGATTTCTAGTTTTAGTTAGGTTTACATGGCAAAGGGTTTCAATGACCATTTTTTGTTTTCTAGTTTAAGTTTTGTGGACTTAATTGAAGCTAATGGACACTTTTTATTCACAGGCACCTAGATTCTTCTTTTTGATCTTACAAGTAGGCTGCCCACGAGTACTTTTTCATCATCATTTTGTAGAAGCTCACCCACAAGAATGGTAGTATATTGAAGGCCACTTACTTTAAAGAGTGGTAGTAAATGAAATTGAGCCCGTGAAAGGAGGATTTAATGTTCAAGAAGGCCAGAACCGAAAGACAAAGAAGTAGAGGAATTGTAGTTCGGGAGTTACACGGAGTTCTGGTAATGATCAAAGAAAAATCAGCCTTTTTGGGCAGAACCGTTGGATTTTTCTTCTTGAGCACTATAAAATCAACTACAAGAACCCTCAAATCCAATCAACAGTTCATCCGTAGCGGAGCAAACAAATCAGCATCTGGCATGATCCGTGCACGAAACCAAGACCACCAGTGAAGGTCCGTGCAAAGTGGCTTGCACAGCCCATGTAAGTTTACATGGTCCGTGTAAAGGCCCTTACATGGACCGTGAATGTCTGTGCAGACTGTTACACCAAGGGTCCAAACTCACTCCCCAACGGCTAAGTATGGGCAGGGCCTTTTCGTTTTACACAGTATGTGTCGTTCCAAGTCCCAAAAGTTAATACCAACCCATGGGTGTTAGAAATAGCACGGGTCACGCTGTTTTTCTGAGAAAAGAGTCCTTCCAGCTGATGGGCCAACACGGAGCTCTCAAGTTAAAAGTTCGAGATTAAACACCAGCTCACGACCCATGTATGTCCATGTTGGCCACCTTGCTCAAGGGTACACGGACCGTGTCAATCTGTCCGCCCAGCCTTGCACGAAGCTTCACGGGTGGTGTCAGTCTGTGAAAGACTGTTCCGTGGCACACGACCCATTTTGCTTGAGCCTGCATGGATCGTGTCGTCTTCAACCGGCCGTGCAAATTCTGGCTGCTAGGGTTTTTTGGCCATCTTTGGGCCTTTTCAAGGCCCAATTCCCAATTCCCAATTCCCAATTACTATATATATATATGTATATATATATAGAAATTTGTCAACTAGGGTTTAAGAAATGCCTATTTTTCATATTAAAGAGCAGGCTAGAGAGACAAAATACTCTTCCTTCTTTCTAGGTTCTTTTCTTTTCTTCCCTATATTTTGCTTTTATCCAAAGGCATTGAATCCAATTAAATACTTGGGTTCAATGATTAGGGAGTAGTTAATTAACTTAGGGATTATATTTGTATTCATGTATTAATGCATATTTTGTGAGATTTATTAAATCTACCTATTTCTATGTGTTTTGTGATCCTTAGTTTTGGCTTGTTCTTTATATTCTTATTAATTGCATAATTGTCACACTTAGTTAGAACACATTGTAGTATACTTTCATATTGATGTACTATTAATACTATTGATACGTCACAGGGAAGGAAACCTAGATGCGGTACGGGTAACGACAGTTCGGATCAACGTGGGTGTGAGCGTAGGTTGCTGAGTCAACATTACGATCGACCGTGAACTAGTAACCCTGCGAGTTGGTCCGGAGGGTTATGGGTAGAGATAGCCAAAATAGCAAACTAAGGTTATCTTTATGACTCTAGAGCCATTGATAAGACGCCTACTTCCTTTGCCTCTGTAGGCCTAGGGGTAAGGCGTTCGTAGTGTTCCGCCTGAGACTTAATTGCACGGGCGAGAATCGGAGTTGTACAATGAGCCATGGCCATTATTGCACTCCACTAGCTGCGAAAGCGGGATCGATGAAAGATTTTATACATGCACCCTAATGTGACAGATAAAGGAAAATTTTGACCATCCTCTCCTTCACGTGTCAAAAATAGTAGAATTAGGTTATAGATATTATGTGTGATGAAATCGAGGAACAAAACATCATTGATCATTTTATGCAAATATTCCTTAAGTGCTAGTTTATATAGTTTATTCTGGTGATCGATTTCATGTTACCAGTTGTTAGCAAGCCCCCCCAATGCCTGTTTTACCAACACTTATTATTCCTAACACGTGATCGGATTGACGAACCGATCATAATTGTGTGTAGTTTATTATTAAGCACCTAACATCCATGTACACGACCCCGTTTCTTGCCACTTTCTACCAATTTCAGTAGAGCAACAATAAAAATCTCTATCTTTGACATCCTCCCTAGGTTTAATTAATAGATCTCTCATGATTGTTTA
This sequence comes from Rubia tinctorum, assembly GCA_032355605.1. NCBI lineage: Eukaryota > Viridiplantae > Streptophyta > Magnoliopsida > Gentianales > Rubiaceae > Rubia > Rubia tinctorum. Next base: position 12,396 of record JAULKM010112613.1, read on the forward strand.
ATTAGTGACGCCGAGAGGGAACGGGTCAAATTTTTGCACCGCTTTTGGGGATGTTACTTTAAAGGTCAAGTAGTTAACTTGCATAGCGTGTTAGTAGAGTAGTTAGTGTTGTCTTTATTTTTGGTTATTTTTGTTTTTTTTGTTGAGCTTTCTTGCTAGTTATCCAGTTACTTCTAACCCTTTTACTGGTCTTTCTTCGAGTTGGATACTATTATACTCCCAGTTTATGGTACACACCCGTACCACTAACTTAGTATTTTAACATTACCAAATGGAGTAAGTAGGTAAAAGGTAACAAAGGAGAAGGAGAATTAGACCAGGAGTTCCACAAGAACCAATTTTGGTAGTTGTAGAGAGCAGAGAAATGACGGAAGATAACCACACTTTGAGAGATTTGATGGCTCCTAACTTGGAGAATCAATCCCTTTGCATTGTCTGCTCACCCTTGCTACCCAATCTTACTTGTGAGCTCAAGAGCGACATGATCTAGTGTTAGCCTACTTTCCATGAAATGGCCGGTGAAGACCAAAACAAGCATTTGTCCGAGTTTCATCTAGTTTGTACCAACATGAACCAATTTTGGTATTCGTAGAGAGCAGAGAAATGGCGGAAGATAACTGCACTTTGAGAGAGTTGATGGCTCGTAACTTGGAAAATCAACCCCTTTGCATTGTCTTCCCACCCTTTCCACCCAATGTTACTTGTGAGCTCAAGAGCGACATGATCTAGTGTTAGCCCAATTTTCATGGAATGGCCGGTGAAGACCTAAATAAGCATTTATCAGAGTTTTATCTAGTTTATGCTTACATGAAGCCACCGGGAGTCTTGGAGGAAGACTACAATTTTAGGTCATTTCATTTTTCCCTGTAGGATGCAGCCAAAGACTGGTTGTACTAACTTCCACCTGGTTGCATCACCTTCTGGATGGACATGAAGCGCATATTTCTTAAGAAATACATTCCAGCTTCTAAATTCAATGGTGTTGAAGAAGCATCTCTCCAATATCTCTCAGTTCTCTAATGAAGCCCTCTACGAGTATTGGGAAAGGTTCAGGAGGCTATTTGAAAGTTGTCCATATCATCCATTCAAGGAGGGAGATTTGTATACTATTTATCTGAGGGTTATGTGATGCTAACATACGTATGGTGAATGCCACTTACAATGGTTCAATCGCCAACAAGAGCCCAAGAGAGGCAATTGCACTCTTTGGGAAAATGGCAAATGGTACAAGGTAGTTTGGTACAAGATCGAGGGTGAAAATCGTGAATGAGCCGTCTTATTCTCCCAAGTTAGAGGATAAATTCTAAGAAATTGATTCCATGATGAAAGTGTTCATGAAAGGGAGGGTTCAACAAGTAAAAGTGTGTTGTATTTGTAGTATTGATCATCACACAGATGTTTGCCCACAAGTGGTGGAAGAGTTGGAGGAAGTTAGTGGAAGGCAGTGGATTTCAACAATGGTGGAAATTGGACACAGTTCGTAACGGCCAACAACAAGGTTTCTGTGGGAACCAATGTGGCAAAAGGCAATACCCCACGAATACCTTCAACCCAAGGTACCGCAATCACCCCAACTTCCGATGATACGAGGTGAATGAAGTGCAAGGGTACAACCAAGGTGGAAAAGCTCCACCTTAACCCTATCTTATGGTAGAGGGCCTTCCAATAATAATGCCTCACTCTACAAGTCAAACAGAGAAGAAATCTTAGAAGCAATCTCTCAATTGGCTCAATAGGTATGATGTTTTTATGGATCACACAAGGCGAGAGATTGAGGATTTTAAGACTAGGGAATTTTCGAGCATTAAGAATCTTGAAATCCAAGTCCTACAACTTGTTACCTTGGTGAGCTAACTTGAAGCCAAAGATTCTGGCAAGCTTCCTTCCCAACCAAAGATCAATCCAAGGAATGTGAGCGCTTTGAAGTTAAGAAGCGGGAAGGAGGTGTGTGAGCCCAAGAAGGAGATTTTACAATAGGACGACTTGATCATGGAGAGCAACAAAACCAACATGGAGGAGCAAGAATTGATTGTGTAGGTGATGTGCTCTATTATGCATGCATAAGCTGATGCATTTAACACATTTATTATCATCTTTTGTTTGGTTGATTACTACTTTTAGTTAGGTTTGCACGACAAAGGGTTTAGGTGGCTATCATTGGTTTTCTAGTCTAAACCCCGAGTTTTGTAGACTTAATTGAAGCTAATTAAAAATTTGTATTCACAGGCACCTAAATCTTCCTCTTTAATCTCATGAGTAGGTTACTCGTGAGTACTTTTCATTTTTTTTGTAGAAGGCCATCTGCAAGGGTGGTAGTAGATATTTAAAGGTCATTCATAAGGATGGTAGAAGATATCGAAGGTAATTCACAAGGATGGCAGTAGATTGCACGGAGTTCTGGGCAAATTCTGAGAAGAATCAGAACTTGAGAGTGTCACCATTGGATTCTTATTCTTGAGCGCTGTAAATTAACTACAAGAACTCCCAAATCGGACAAATGGTTCACCCGTAGTTGAGCAAAGAAGTTAGCCAAGCAAATCAGCCATGGCCGGGGCGGACCGCACAAGCCTTGCTCGAGGGCAAAGCTAGCATGACCTGTACCACCCAACACTGGCCGTCAATTTCTAACACGAGGGGTCTCCCTTTCGGTTGACCGTCCATTTCAAGCATCAGAGCTGGACATTCTGGTTTACATGGCCTGTGTCGTTTGAAGTTACAGATGCCAAGACCAGCCCACGGGGTGTGAAAAATGACATGGGGTGCATTGAGGTACTGAGCAAAATGAGGTTCCACATGACGGGGTGCCCCAAACGACATGGGACTCGGATCAGAAGGAAAAAATGGAGGGGCCCTACATCGAGGTATTGATGGTGATTTGGGGTTTGCTCACCCTCGTGGGATCGTGACCCTTTGTCCCGGCTATTGTATCACGTGAATGAGTATTTCAGAGAAAATCGACAGGGAATTTTTTAGAACAACTTGATGAATTTAGTAGATCTTTTTAGGAGGACCTAATGACTATATATTGAAGTTTTATGATCTCTAGGGGATTAAATCCCGAGTTACTGTGAAGTAAAAAATATTTTTATTATGGAAGTAAATATTCTTGCATTTATTGCTACTCCGCTATTTGGATCTTCCGCTTCATGAATTTCCTGAGAAACGAAGTCATAGGCACGTAAATTCAGGGCTAAACCAACAACGCCAAGAGCACTCATCCATAAACCAGTTACCAATACAAATAACATAAAGAAATGTAACCAAACTTTATTGGGGTGGCCAACAGCTAGGGCCGGCATGAAGGGGAACATCCTGTGCCAAAATTGGTGTCCCGCGCTAGCATGACTGGCTAGGCCCATGCCAAGGCTGGCATGCCACGCCAACACGAGTCCCCTCGGCCGGCACAGGCTAGGTCACGAGGCACCCCCACACCGGTGGTGGCTGCTAGGGCTTTTGGCCATTTTGGGCCTAGTTTTAGGCCCAATTCTCTACTACTATATATGGAACTATGTCTACTAGGGTTTAAGTTTATGCTCATTTTTTAGATCTTAAGAGTATGCTAGAGACAAAAAATTCTCTCCCTTCTCTCTAGGTTCTTTTCATTTCATCTTTTAATTTTTCTTTTGTCCAAAGGTGTTGAATCCAATGAAATACTTGGGTTTAATGCTTTGGGAGTAGTGATCTTACTTGGGGATAGTATTTGTATTCATGTGTTGATGTTTATTTTGCGAGATTTCTAGATCTACCTATTTCTACGTGTTTTGTGATTATTATACTGGCTTGTTCTTAATGTTCTTATGAATTGCATGATTGTCACACTTTGTTGGCACACAACCAAAACTACCTTCATGTTCGTGCACTATCGCTACTCCCCGGTTAAGGAAACGAAGATGTGCTTGGGTGATGAGAGTTCGAAACTGGGCATGTGAACGAAGGTCACCGTTGTTAATCATCACGAACAACCATTCTCTAGTTAGCCGACCAAAGATGTCTGAAAGTTTGAGGGGTAGAGATAGATTAGGTGGAAAACTAGGATTATTTTGTTGATCCTAGAGCCATCGATTAGACGGCTACTTTCTTTGCCTTTGTCGGCCTAGGGGTAGTTCATTCGGGGTGGTCTGCCCGGGGGGAGAATCAAACCTGCACAATGAGCCACAACCGTTGTTGCACTATCCTAGTTGTGGAAGTAAGGCTATTGGAAGATTTTATATGTGTACCTCTATGTGACATATATGGGGAAGTTTTAACCATTGTCCGCACCACATGTCACACACACTAGAATAAAGTTTAGTTCTTGTATTTGATGAAATCAATTTTTGAAATAACATTATCATGGTACGCAAATATTCCCCGAGTGTTAGTTTATATTGTTAGTTTTCGTGATCAACTACATGTTAGTAGTTGTTAGTACAAACTCCCCCAATGACTTTTTTCACAAAAAAATTATTCCTAACACGTGGTCGGATTGATGACCCAAGTGTGGTTGTGTTTACCTGATTATTAGATTTCTAAGATCTCTGTGGATGACCCCGGTACTTTCCACTATCTACAATTCTTGGTGGTATAGTAGTAGGAACAGGAGCAATATATAAATTCTATCTTTAACCCCTAATCTTCCCCCTCTCGTGTTTTTAACGATGCATGGGAGGGGGCGGGGTAGGAGGAGGAACCCGTCAAGGAGTTTCCAACACCCAGGGCAGGGCGAATCGTCTGCCACCTTTCCCTAGTGCACTTAGGGGAAGGTCTAAAGTGGCAACCAATGATGAGCACATTCAGAAGATCTTCGAGAAAATTGAGGTTAGCATTCCACTCTTGGACTTGATTGATCATGTTCCTTCTTACGTTAAATGCTTAAAAGATGCATACACTAAAATGAGAAAAAAAAACCACTTAGAAAGTTAAGAAAATTGAAATTGGGGGGAGTTGCTACTCTAAATCATAGAAATTTGCCTAAGAAATGTGATGACCCCAACATGTTTCAATTACTATTTCTTTAGGAGGTAAATTGGTAAATAATGCTATGATTGATCTGGGAGCCGCTATTAATGTCATCCCATCGTGCATTTATGAGAACCTAGAAATAGGTGAATTTAAAGAAACTAGGGTAATTGTCAAAATGGCTGATCACTCCCAAGCTAGCCCTCAGGGTCTAGTAAAGGATGTTATGGTTCGAGTTTATAATTTGGTGTTTTCGGTGGACTTCATGTCATTGATGTTGTGCACGATGGTGGTGCACCCTCAATTTTATTGGGAGGCCTTTTCTTAAAACATCAAGGACTAAGATTGATGTTCATTTGGGAACACTAGCCTTAGAAGATGACATGGATAGGGTAGGTTTTGATATTTACAAATCTAAGCATGATTTATCTAATCCTTCTCTTGTGTGTAAAGGAATAACCTTATGTGAAGAACTTGTTTAGCATGAAAACTCTTGCATGATAAATAATAATGATTGCCTTGATGAAACTCTTAAAGATAACTATGAAGATAGCCTAGTTTATGAGATTTTTTATGACTATGAGAGTGATGAATAGACTATTGCTTTGCATGATGCTGGTGATGATTTATCTATCTTGGGTTGTTTTTCTATGCTTACTAACATGAAGCAGTTAGTGGAGAGTGGCGAGGACGTAAAACACCCTTGACCACCTCCTAAACCCAAGAGAATAGCTAAGGATTCGACATTGGTATGTAATGGATGCTCACTCTTTTTGGCAAGCAAAGTGCTTCAAGTTAAGGATGGTACCTTGTGGAGACCTCTTCACATGTATGTCATCATGGGTGGAGTTTTTTATGGCGACTTCGGAGACCCAACAGTAGGCTCTTTCAATTGAAATGCATGAAAAAAGAATAAGTTGTGAAGAGGACAGTAAAAATACGATGCTCATTCTTGATTTTCTTTTATTATTATTTAGTAGATTGATTTTTCTTTAGTAGATTGATTTTTCATGTTTTAGTGAGTGACAAAGGATTTGGAGATGAAACTTTTATTGATTGATGAATTTGAGTTCAATTATCGTTCTTCTGATTGGAAGGATATATGGCATGTTAGGTGACAAAGTTTCTTCGAAAAAGGGAGGAAGAAAGAAAGAAGGGCATTATTCACATGGTAGCCTCGTGCAAGTGCCTTTTACATGAAGGGTGCTTCGTGCCAACCCCTATTTGCAAGAGGGTAGCCTTATGCTAGGAACCATTAGCACGATGTTGGCCACGTGTCAGGCCTCGTGTGGCTGGGATTTTTGGGTCAAAAATGCAGATTTGCAAATTTTTGAATTTTCACACAAGACATGCAAATTTTGGACCATTAATTCAGCAAAGCCTTTGTTTTCTTCAATGTTTGGTGTAAATAGTACACCAACATCTCCCTTATGCATAAATATATTGGTACTTTTATCCCATTCATTCTCTAATTTCAAAAATGCCATCGTTATCTCATTTGTACCTCCTTTCTAAATCACCTTCTTTGCTGAAAATAATGATCCATAGTACATTCCCTCACCTATAGGAATCATTTAGCTCATTGAAATCTCTCAAAAACACTCACTCTCAATCCCTCTTGGTGAAACTAAAAAAATGGAGCATTTTTTTCTCAAAAATTAGCATTTTGCCTTTTTCTTGTGTGGATTCTTCATCTCTTGGCTTTGAATTCCGGGTAATCCTTTGAGATTTATGTTAACTTGATTTATTTAGAAAGTAAATGGGGTGATGTGATGAGTTGCTTGAAACTCGAAAAAAAATGTTGAAATGTTGAGAGGAAATTTTTGATGCTATGTGAATTATCTTGTGTTGAACTAGAAGTGGGGGGAGCATTATACTTATTCTTCGATGATATGATCTTCATTGGACATGGTGGTTTATAAGGGATGATTCTTGAGTGCATGATCTTCTTGATGGGATATTATGATTTGTCGTGAGTTTGTTGTTTAGGGAGAATGTTTATTGATTGAATAGCCTTTATTTTGATATGAAATGGTTTGCAATGTTTAGGCTATTTAGGAAGAACTGTTCTTCTTGAAAGATACAAGATACTTACCTTTGAATATTCTTACTTTACCACCTTCTTCTTGTTATGAGAGGATGACTCCAAAAAGAAGTAGGTCGTAAAAAGGAACAACTTCTTGGGGTGACAAAGGGAAGAAGTCAGAAAAGGTCCAGAGACTAGAGCCAGTGACTTCCCTTCCTCCTAATCCCACTTGTGTTGTTGATTAGTTCATGGGGATGACCACCATTTCCGATAGTGCGACTCAGAGGTGGAAATACTTGAGATGCATGAAGCAAACCATATTGGAGACAAAGTTTGCTTCCAAGGAGACCTTGGGAACCCTAGCTCTAATCGATCCCTTCATGTATTTGCTAAGAAAAATAGGCCTAGAGGGTTTCTTAGACAAGCATTCCAAGACTTACATACAGTGGACTTTGGAGTTTTTGGCAACCTTGGATCAATGAAAAGAAAGTGAGGGAGAAGCATCCATTTCCACTTAGATGCTAAGAATCACACTATGTCACATTGTGACATTACCCAAGCATTCGGGTAGGAGATTCCGAGGATACACTGACAAAGCCTTCCATTTTCATTGAGCATTTTTTGGACAATTCTTTCAGGCACAGAGAGGAAGCATCTTTGAAAGAGCATCGTGACTATCCATTTGGTGTTACGATATGTCCAGCGATTATTGTCCATGGGGTTATTTTTTTCAAGGAGAGCTTTCACAATGTCCTGGTTCTGATGTCTAAGTTCTTTAGGTGATAACTCCGGAGGGGAATTTTTACCCCAACATGGTGGCGGATTTCATGGAGGAATGCATTGGCACAAGAAACGATAAATATAGCAAGATATTTATGGGTGGCATGGTCAAACTTTTAGAAAACATTTGGCTATCAGGTTCCTACTCCATTTTCATTGGCAAATTTAGGTCGTTTGGGAACACGGTACACAATAGATATGCTGGAGAGGGCATCTAAGGTAGCTATCACGACTTCATAGGATCACTTTATATGGTTGTATGGGGGCTTCACGGTGTGCAATTTCATGATTCTTCCATAGCTGGAGCGTACGGTATCGACCAGGATACATAACAGAAAGATCTATTCCTAGCTCTTGATCTGAGGTTTGAGAAGGATTTCTACAGAATCCTATCAAATCCGGACATAGCCGTCGAGAAGAATGACGAAGATACTTCATTTAGGGAACCACCTAGCCGCATTTAGCTAGAATCAGATTTCCTCAACCAATTTCACATATTTGGGGAACTACTTGTGAGTTCTACCCGACTTATGCATGACATTGGTCATGCAGTGAGAGTAATGAGTAAACAGATAGAGGAATTTGGGAGTAGGCTAAGATCTATGGAGGGTACCATGCATGTTTGGGGGTCTAGGTTGGAATCCATCGAGCGAAAAATGAAGGAGGAGTTCACCACTGTAGATGAGGGTACAGATGTTCAAGAAGAAGTCATCGAGCAATTGATCGAAATATTTCACATTTCAAGCCTCGGTGGTTTTTAGGATGTCATTCCTATCAAGAGGCAAGAAATGCGATAAGAGGAGAGAAGAAAGATGTGTGAGACACAGCACTTGAGGAGGGATCGTTCGGGGTCACATGAGTGAGTCCACACCTTTTATTGTTTCATTGCATTTGGAAAATGCAAAGTTCAAGTGTAGGGGAGGGAGTAGTGAAACAATTAGGATTTTTCATCTTGGGATTCCAATGTGTTTTTGGTGTCATTTGTTTCGTGCTATTGGTGATATCTGTGGTTTTGGGAAGTTTGGTAGATTTTTTAGTGGTGTGATCTTTAGGCTGCTATCACTTTGTTTTTGTTGTAGAATATTTTGGGATGAACCTTGTTGGTGGTTTAATTTTTTGTTTTGCATAATCTTTTCGTAGTATGAAGCCCAACCTTGGGATATTATTGAAAATTTGAAAAATGAAAAAGAAGAAGAAATATATACCCAGCTAAGTTGTAAATCCAAAAGGGCAACTTAGGCAAAAATGGGAAGAAAGCCCAGATAGGTCAAAAACCTCGGTAAAAATGAGAGGTTAGGCCCACCTAGGTTGGAAAACCTAGGCAAAAATGAGAGGCCGTGTGGAAAAGGTGAGAGGTGTGCTCAACATGTTTGAATGATAGGATGAAAATTTGTAAGGGCTCCTAGGAAAAATCAGAGAAATTGGAAATAGAACATGAAAATATTTTGGTCATCTTTGGCAGTTTCTTGATCAACATCTCTTGGATTTTCTTTGGTGGTTTCTTTGGATTAGTAAGCTAGTCTATCACTTATCATTTTACGTAGTCTTTTTCCACTTTTTCTTTTATATATTTTTGGTGGATAGGTTACTTTATCATCATCAGGGAGAGTGAGAGTTGAGAGATTCTTACATTGTTTGGGGGAACTAGGGTAGCTTAGGAATAATTTGAATGTATCGGTTAACTTTTCTCTGCATGCTACATTCCTTTTGGATCTTTTCTCATTTTTGTTTGCTCGAGGGAGAGTAAAGTTTTAAGTGAGGGGGGATTGATGTGCACCGTTATGCATGCATTATCCAATGCATTAGGGAAACTTCTTTTCATGTTTTCATTGGTTTATTTCTAGTTTTAGTTAGCTTTACATGACAAGGGGTTTAGACGACCATTATTGGTTTTCTTGTCTAAATCCCGAGTTTTATGGACTTAAATGAATCTAATGGAAACTTTGTATTCACGGGAACCTAGATTCTCCTTTTTGATCTTACATGTAGGTTGCTCGTGAGTAATTTTTCATCACCATTTTGTAAAAGGCCATCCACAAGAACGGTAGAAGATATCGAAGGCCATTTGAAAGGATGGTAGTAGATTGAAGGCCACGTGCTCCAAACTGTGGTAGTAGATGGAATTGAAGCCTAGAAAGGCAGATTTGAAGTTCAAAAAGTCCAAAACCAAAAGACAAAGAAGGGGAGGAATTATAGTCCGAGAATTGCACGGAGTTCTGGGAACGATCCGAGAGTAATTAGCCTTTTTGGGTAGCTCCTTTTAATCCGTAGTGGAGCAATCAAACAACCGGCCGGCACACTTCGTGCATAAGGCCAAGACCATCTGTGCAAGTCCTTGAAAAGTGGCTTGCAAGGCCAGTTCAAGTCCGTACAAAGTGGCTTGGGAGGTCGTCGCCGTACCTCTCAAAGATACTATTTTAAGCCCAATATGCGTACTAAATACAACTAAGTAGATAGTTGGCAAGTCGGGGTCGTCCACAAAGAAGAGGGATTTTCCTAAGGGTTCATAC